>JAUIRJ010000424.1:0-16876 GCA_030555515.1 Acutogordius australiensis | reverse complement strand
AGGAGGCTCTCATAGACAGCCCTCAAATCAACAAATACTCAATTACATACAAATCCTATTGCCATTCATCATGAGAGCTCATGTCTCCTGCCTCAAACAGGACAGGTTTTGGCTGGCAAAAACCCAAATAATGCTTGATACTAATTTTATGAATGACCCATTTTCAGCAATTTTTGCAACAACCAGCTAACAACTAAAATGATCAACTCCAACAATTAATACAGCAATTTACAAATATGCTACAAAATTAACCTTTCCAAGATAATTACTGAATTTTTACTAGTGTATTCTAAACAAGTCATGGCTTCAAAGATTTATTCCCTTACAACCAATCTTACATTAGTTATTTAACTTTGACCTTTATTTTAGCAGCGTTAACCTAAAATTTAAAAAGTATAAATTTGTACATTTATTATTTTTATTATTTTTTTTTTATTTTTTCATTTACTTTTATTTCTTTTTTTTTTACTCTTTTTTTATTTTTTTTAATATTTTTTTTATGTTTTTTTTAAATTTTACATCGATATCCCAAAACCTGTTTACCCACCCTGCTCAATTTTAACCCTGTAAGGTGTCCAATCTTCCATTTTAATATTTCCCCCGCTGACCCACATTTGTTCTTTTATTTTCTTTTATTCAGTGGGTTTTTTAATGAAATTAAATTGTTCTGTTTGTTTTAGGCTCATTTCATTAAAGAATATTAATTTAATATCACTCCACGGTCCCAAGGATAAAAGATGCCCGGGAAGCAATAAACCGGAGGCCCTTCTAGTAAATGAGCCTCAGTCTGATCTAATCCCCGAAGTCTTAATCCCCGATCCCCCCCCCCCCCCCCCCCCCCCCCCCCCCTCCTCAAGATTATAATTTATTTGGGCAAGCAACAAATAGTTTTTTGTCTAACAATAAGACTTACATAAAAAATGTGCAGATTCCTTTATTAGAGCAGGGAACCCAAATTTTGGCTAAATGTGGGCCCACAATATCAAGGGTTCCCAAAAGTGCGAGAGATGCCGTTTACGGTGTTTTTTCCAAAATTTTATCTACTTTAGTGGAATCCCCTAACCATGATAATTGCAAAAAATTAATTTTATTCCCAACTATGATATTAGGAATCTCCTCTTGATGAGACTCCTTTAGTCCATAATTTTGACCAAGCTGTTTTTTCCCCTCCTTTTCAGCTTCAAACTTCCCATAGGCCTACCAATTTTAAAAAAATTCCGAATAAAATTAATAATTTTAATCTTAAGGGAGCCCTCAGGATCCTTCAAGGCAATAATTCGATTGCACCTAATACTCCTGAAGCAATCGAACAGTTAAGAAACAAACACCCTAAGCCCGCTAATAAGTTTAAAATTCTCCCAATTTTAAATACAAAAAAAATTCTTAAAGCTCTTAAAACGTTTTTAATAGACTCTGCTCCAAGGCTAGACTTTTTCAGACCTATACTTTTAAAGGACCTTTTAGAAATAGATACATCTAGTTTTTTAATCAATAATTTTTGCAAAGTGGTAAATTTTATTTTTAATGGAAATTTCCCACTGGATATTGCCCCCATATTTTTTGGGGCTCGTCTTCTCTCCCTCCAAGAAAAGAACAAAATTCGCCCTATAGCTATTGGTTGTTTTTTTAGACGTCTTATTTCAAAAGTTATATGCAGCAGGATTAAATTCACTTTAGCAAACCTACTGTCTCCTCACCAACTGGGTTTTGGTATAGAAGGGGGCTGTGAAATTGCGATTCATGCCACCCGCCTTACCTTAGAATCAATGAATTCTGACGAATATTTAGTTAAACTGGACTTAAAAAACGCTTTTAATTGCCTAGATCGTTCTTACCTTATCGAATCTTTTTTAAAAATTTTCCCCAATACCACAACTATATACATTTAAGTTATGGTATTGATTCAATATTAAAATTTCAGGATGTAATAATTTCTTCCTCAGGGAGTTCAACAAGGTGACCCTTTAGGTCCGCCTTTGTTTTGCTTGGGCTTAAAAACTTGATAGATGAAATTTCTAATAAAACAAATTTCATCTCCGTTTGCACTTATGGTATTTAGATGATTGTACCAAGTGTGGCAAGCTGGAAGATATCAATTTAGCACTTAGTATAGCCCAACGCCACTTTTCTGTTTTAAACTTATCAACCCTAACAAATGTGAGATATATCCTTTCCCGCCATTTACAAATTCTATAGTTGAAACCTTTAATAAAACCTCATATGAGAATTTAATAATCTTAGGTTCACCCGTAGGAGATTTTGCGGTTGAAAAATTTTTAAAAAATCATTTACTTGTTTTTAGAGAAAAATTAGAGATTTTATAAAAATTACCTGTTCATCAGGCTTTTTTTTCTTTTAAAAAATATTTTTTTAATTCCTCAATTGCAATTTTACTTCCGGACATCCGGAGCCTTTGTTTTTAATTCTCTGCTCAAAAAAACAAATTGATTTCAATTTTTGAAAATCTTTTTAATTTAAAATTTGATTTGAATAATTACGTTCAATTAACCCTACCAGGCAAGCTGGGTGGACTTGGGGTCAGGTCACCCAGTAATATAGCACTTGTCGCTTTCCTTGCTTCCTTTTCATCCTATAAGAATACAATCTTTAAAATCACAAATTTTAACTCGGACCCGTTTTTCAAGCCTTAACTACCTGGGCTTTTGAGGCCGGCCCTACCAGGCCATACCCTGAAACGGGTGATCAAAAAGAATGGGATATGTGTCTAGCGTTAAACTCTCTTGCTTACCTTTTACAGAGTGAAAACACAACGCACAAATCTCTTCTTAGATCACTCTCTTCATACAATTCAGGTTATTTGGTTAGAGGCGTTCCCCAATAAATATAATCAATCACTTCCTAACGAAGCGTTTCAATATGCTTTGTATTTGCGTTTAGGAATCCCTTTTTCAACTCCCTACATTTGCAGCAAATGCAAGACTCTCACCGATAGTTTTGGCCGGCATCCCTTACATGTTTGTCGAATTCAAAGATAAGGCGACACAATAAGGTTAATTGCATTATCGCCACTTTTTTTAAAAAGCCTATTATACCGTGTGTTTTAGAACCTGGTTTATCTTTTAATTCTAAAAGACCGGGTGGAAAAACTCTTGTTCCCTTCTTTGAGAGGAAACCTTTATTTTGGAATTTCACCTGTGTTGATCCTCTGGCCCCTTCAAACTATAATTTTGATCCAATTTTGAATGCCGAAAGTTTAAAGACAAGAAAATATTGTTTTTTAAATACCGATAATATTTTCATACCAATTGTTGCCACAACCTCTAGATCATTTGGTCCTGAAGCCTTGAAAATTTTCAAACAAATTGGTAAACTAATTAAAAATAATTTTATTTCACCGAGTTTTAGCATAAGGCAAAAATTTCCATAGAAATTTTAAAAAATAATTATTTTCTTTTTAAAAACACATGGCCGGAAGACTTTAAAATTTAGTAAATATAATATTTTTATTATTTTTTTTTAATTTAATTACTTCTTTTATATATTACATTTAATATACTACCTGATTATATTTTATTAATTATA
This sequence comes from Acutogordius australiensis, assembly GCA_030555515.1. Classification (NCBI taxonomy): domain Eukaryota; kingdom Metazoa; phylum Nematomorpha; class Gordioida; order Gordea; family Gordiidae; genus Acutogordius; species Acutogordius australiensis. The sequence goes on along the minus strand of JAUIRJ010000424.1, from coordinate 13,333 downwards.
TTTAACATTGTTTGTTAACTTGATATTGTAATATATTAATGCTGGAAATCTTTTAAATAAAATCTTTTTAATATCAAAAAAAACTATAACATCGCTGGGGTTTTAAGTGACGTTTGCCAGAACTGCAAACAAAATTTTTAAAATTTGATTGACGTTCGCCGGGTCTGCAAACTTAATTGAAGTTTGACAAGTAACCTTATGGCGACAGCTCAACAAATATTGATGTCAGAAACGAGATTATTATGAAAACATAAAAGAACGCATCCCCATGATGGCATAATCTCATATATGTTTTTTGTTTTTCTTAGTTTCTTCCGTCTTTGGCTCCTCAGATCCGTCTATAACGAAAAATGGCCTTTTTTGACCATATTGACAGATCTAAATATACCCTATAAAGAAAAAATATAAAAAAATTTTTTGCATATAAAATCCCTTGTAACTTATATTTTTAATCACAAATAACCGAAAAAAAAATTTATTAATATATCAAGCTCTTACATCGGCATTTAGATAATACAAAATATTTCGCGTCCAAACTTAAATACGACGCGATATATTATCGGTTTTCAATGAAAATATTATTTGAAGTTTAAATTTAACAGTTTAACTATTGTAAATAGCAAAAATAAAATTTCAATTAATTTTTTTTTGAATCTTTTTTGTTTTTTAACCTTTTTTTCTAAAATATTCAATGTTTATAACTGACAAACTAAGTTTGATTAGGAAAAACGATAAACGAATTTGATATTCCCTAAGATGGCAGGTTTAATCTCTGTAGTTAACTCATAACTCTCATAAAATTGTTGACCTGTGATAATAAGCCGAGGTTCTAACGTAAGAAAATCAATCTTTGATTCTTATAGTTTAATAGCATTAAGGTATCAGCTACAATTTTAAAGGAGACGACTTCGGGCGCTAAATTTTGTTGTTACTACACTAAATTTAAGTCGCTTGGGTAATAGTTAAATAAAGTACTTTAACGGATCCTAAAGCAGTCCATTCAAACTCAGGACTAAAAACTTAGGTTATGGGCATGTTTTTAATCTCTTTTAATCCTGCGGGGCTATTGCTTAATTTTAAAGAGGCAAACCCCTGTGTAAGTCGGGCCCGATTAATCCTTCAAATCTTATTTCAGTAATTTTCAGGTTGGGATTTTAATTTGTTTGTTTGATACCCCTTTTTTTATTTAATAATCAAATAAACTTAGAATTTTTATGTAGTTTACTAATATTACCTAAAATTTTATGTGGGTAAAGCTACTAGCATTTAATTTTTATCTATATTTTGAGGTGCAAGAATTAATTTCAAATGCGACAAATTTTATTGCCAAATAATGTGGTATTTATTTTTAAATTAATTTAAAATTAATTATGCTGATAATTTTAATTATTTGAACTCTATAAAATTTATTACATATGTTTATATTTTAAATATAACGTAGGTAATTTTAAGTCTTCTCAAAATTTATGTCTTAAGAGCTCAATATGAAATATTACTGTCTTCGCAGGAGGTTGGGCGTGCTGCTAAGGAGGCTTTTTTCTTCGAAAAAGTTTATCACATGTGCAACCACATTAAAGCTGCTGACTGCTAAGAGGCTCTAAACGATATGCCCTGAGGGCCAAGGTCATCGGCTTATGAGCAAATCTTACTATTTAATCCGGCGCCAATATTTGCTTTGCTAAAAAGAGTCAGATAAAGAATATTGGCGTCGGCCATATGTAGTTTCACTCAAGAGTTGAATATTATACAATATTGCAATCGCTAAACGACAAAAATCGTCAAGGATCACTCAACAGAATATATCAATAATACTTGCTTTAAATATAACTTTGATTTTAGGTCAGTAATTTGCATCAATAAAGGTAAATTATTTTAAATTTTTTCCATTTACGACTTAGCGCATGCTTGTGAGTCAAGTTGGCTTTGTGCTAAATGAGTTAAAAAGACCTGTTAATATAGTTAATAACACGATTTTTATTTAACAATCAATACTTCGCCTTATAAATAACACCGCTCAACAATGAAGCAAAAACGATCGAAAGACTATAAAAAAATAATTATTAGTTTTGGAAGGATAATTTTTAATTACAGCTGTATTAAAGAATACGTGTACTTATCTTTTATAATATTCTAACTTTTTACTTGCATTAAAAATTGATAACGTTTTATAACATTTTTACGTTTTATTCCGGAAATTTAAAGCCACGATAAATTATTTATTTTATCTAGACTATGCATTTAAAAGCAAACAGTTTGAGCCACCCGCCCCCCCCCCCAAGCTAACTAATGTTGGCCGCCTGCTAAATTTTCATTGTTAGATACCTCACTTTTTTCAATGTGCAGCAATTGTCTATTATGTTACAAAGTTAATAATCACAAATTTATTCACTAATTAAGTTTTATTTTTCTAAATTCACTTATCTAAAAAGAGACAAAAATGGTTTAATTGACCGTAGGGAAAACCTCTTATTTAGAACTTAGGTATCAAGGCAATATTCCGCCATTGAATTTACGCTACTATGACTATTTGACAAAATAGAACCGATTTTAAATTTCTTTTCACCAGCGGGCATTGACTATGACAAAAGGATTATGTTAAATTTAATGTTAATTAATTTATTAGTTATTAAAAATATGTTATATAAAAAAAAATAAAATTTAACATGACAAAATACATTTATACCTACTATTTTCAAATGTGTTGTAAGGCTAAATCTAGCTTTAACATAAATCGATAAATGATTAATTTATATATATAAACTTGGTGGCGTTTTAAGAACAAGTTATTGAGCCTCAAGAATCTAAAAAAATACAATTTTACTTATAAATAATACAGACCTTTTATAATTATAAAAATGAGGATGTAGAAAAGAATATTCATTTCGAATTGAAATAAAAATAAAAGTAATATGAATCGAACGATTAAAAAAAAACTTATTTATATCAATTTTTCGTGCGTTTGTCTGTTTCGTGAACGTGGTTTATGCAAATTTCTTATACTTCCACTTACCGAAAAAATCAAATAAGTAAGCAAATTAAATGCTGATTCAATGTAGAAGAGAATATATATAAGAACGACACTAAAAAACAACCCTTAAAATAATTAAATATTATTTTATTATCAATTTTTTAAAATATTAATTACAAAATAAATTAAAGTATTTTTCCATCTACACTCAATTATTTATGTCGACAAATTAGAAAGTTATTGATAAAATAAAAGTCTTAATTTTAAGGTGCAACATCTCGTGATCTTTGCCCCTGGAAAAAACTAGTCGATTTTTATTTTAGGTTATTCGAAATGAAGTCAAATATTTGTATGTTTTGATGCACAGTTGAGTGAGAGGCTGTTTGTTCCTGAATACATAAATGTAATAATTGAAGCAATAATTGCAAGCTAGGAGAAATTGGTTTACATATGACACATGATAATCAATGTTCGCGCCTGAGCACATGAAGGTAACTTGATAAATCATTATGCAAGTTGAAGGGATGATGCATAACAAAGTCCATGACAATATACCTACAACTAAAGCGGTTGGATCATCATCTTTATTCTTGTTTGAAATATGTGTCTCAGTTCGCCCAACTTCGCCGTTAATAGAAAGATTGGTTGGGGCGAGTTCCTCGCTACGCCTATTCTTTTTGCACCTCTTTATCCAATTTAGCATGTTGGTAAATCGTGAAACATTATAATTTGTTGCTATACCACTTGCATAACGTTCTCTATTGTAAGATCTAAATAAATACATATAGCATAAGGACAAATATTTCACTAAATAAGTGAATACCTAATCCAGTACTGTCCTTTTAATATTCGTACAACGTTTTTCGCTTTAAAGCCGCCTATCACGTTATAAAAAACACTTAAAATTAATATATTTTTATTTAAAAACACAAAAGACGTTAATATCTAAAAAAAAAAATTTATTTTTTTAACCCACGATTTGCTCTATGAGGTCAATATGGCCCCAGCATCTTGAATTTAGAATATCTTCAAAAATATTAATTATGATATTTTTTAAATGAATAACAAGCCAGACTAGTATATAAAATTTGGTCTAAGTCTAGTAACATAGTTCGTTTAGAAATTAGAAATTCTAGGAGTTTGTATGGATTCAACATGGGTATTTTTTTATGTTGAAAATTAATATTGCCTCAATTTAAATTTAAGCTAAAAATATTACATTTTTGAGGTATTATTTTATAATAGTTTTTCATATAACTCAGGTTAACAAATTTTTGAGAGTTATGAGCTAACTACAAAGATTAAACCAGCCATTCTTAGGGATTTTTAAATCCGTTTTTTTTCTTATCACACTTAGTCAGCCAAAAACATTAAATTTAGGAAAAAATTTTAAAACAAAAAAGATTCAAAAACAAACATAAAATATTTACAACAGCTAAACTGATAAATTTAACTTCAAAATTTTTTTATTAAAAACCAATGATATATCATGTAGTATTTAAGTTTGACAAAATAATCTGCATCTAAATTGATGTAAGAGCCTAATATACTAAAAAATTTGACTTATTATTATTTGAGATGATAAATATAAGTTACTAGGTATTTTTATACGAAAAAAAGATACTTAAATTTTTTAGGGTAATTTTGAGGTCGCAAAATCTGTCTATTTGGTTAAAGCAAGTTTTTTAATATGGACGGAACTAAGAAGCCGAAGGCGAAAACCTCGAAAAACGGAAAATACATATGAGAAATGCCATCGTGGGGACTTTTTTGACATTGATAAGCAGACCTGTGCAATATATGAATTAATTTTTCTATGAAACATCTTTTTAAGTAAATATTAGCCTAAAAAAAATTTTCCTGAATCTTTCTTAATTTGTTCTGCTAAACCAAAAACATAATTTCATCAAAAACATTGTTGATTGATTGACAATATCTATATATAAATAATAAAAAATTCACATTTTAAATTTTTTTTTTATTTTTAGTTATTAATGGTGATATAGTTTATGATATAAAAGCACCTATTCATTTACCCGCGAATAGCACTGTGAGGTCCATATGGACCCCAGCACATTTTAAATTTTTAATATCTTCGATAATATTATAAAAGGTCAAATTTTTGTGACTTTTTTCTTAATATAAAATAAACAAAACTATTAATTAAAATCAGGTCTAAGTGTAAAATAAATTTTATTTAGAAGTTAAAAATTTTATTTATGGACCCCACATGGTGAATTTCAATGTTGAAAACCAGGATATTGCCTCAATATAAATTTAAACTGTAATAATTGTAACCTTATTTTCTATATTTTAAAATAGTTTTACATATTAATATATCATATTTGTATTGGATAAGCAGCAAACTTTTTTCCGCTTTACTGTGATTTTTTTGATATTGTCCTCTACACCATATCAATGTTAATAATTATTGAGAAGCATCTCAGTAATAAAATCACCAATTTATGGATACGCTTCAAAACAATAAAACAATAATAAATTAACTTGTATTTGAGAATAAGAGCTAGTTTAGCAGAACACATCAGAAGCAAAGGGACAAAAATTGTAAAAATTTCTCCAATTATCGCGAAATGTTTTGCGTACGCATATTGATCTCTAACATTAGGAAATACTTTATAATTTCCAAAAAACTTATAATATTTGCCTGGGGCAACATGTACAGGTCTATCGTAAAATTTTGCCTTTGATCTCAGCTCTCCTAAAATGGTAGATGATGTACAAATGGACGAATAGCTATAATGTTTAAGAGATACGTTCCAAGTTGTATAATTAAATAAAGCTTTTTGTTGATCCCATATTGATATATTTGTGTTTCTATTAATTCATAAAACGTTAAGTATATTAGGCAATGGTGATTGTAAAAATACAATTAGGTCTCCCGCAGGATGGATTCATGTCAGACCTGTGAGCCTATTCGCTAGGCACTTATATCTATTACACATAAATAGTGCAAAATAACGTATATTAGTCATTTTGATTTAATATCTTTTTCCCCTTTTCTTTATAAATGGCTTCAACCTGCCAGCTTACAATAATGAAGATGCCAAAAGAAATAATTGGACTATTTAAACTCAAAAATTAAAATATCGATAACATTTTTTTATTAAATTTATTGCAACAATATTTTTTACAACAAAATTACCATTTTTAGCTTAACTATATTTTATTTATTACAGGTTTAATATAAGAACCAAATTTTATGCAAAAATTTATCGTTTTTATTCTCCTTACATTTTGTTTTTATTGTTTCTAAAAATTTAATACCGTTTTGAAAAAAAGCATGGATATATAGTTTTTTTTATTTCTAAGTAAATTTATAGCGCTATAAAGGTTTTTTTAATATTTTATTAATTAAAGTTAATTAAAACATGGGATGGATTGTCAAATATACATTTCGACGTTTTAAAAATACGGTTTTGCTTCCAACGTTATTAAATACATAAACTTACGATGTGCAATGGAGCTTGGAAATTGCAAATTTAAACAGTCTTCCAAATATTATATTTAATCAAAAAGGTTTAATTAAACTTTCGTAAATATTTTTTTTTTGAGTCTCAAGATAAGAAAATTGTTCACTTATGGAATTTTTGCGACATAATATGGGTACATGTAGCATGTGCGTAGCATTAAGAAAGTTAATATTTATAACTAAAAGTATTATGGTTAAAGCTTTGTTAAATTGAGTTAAAAATATTTTTAATTTTGCGTACTTATATACATGTTTTTAGGTCAATGTTGTTTTTCTAAAATATCACGTTTTTAAAGAAACACTCTCTAGACAATATATAATCTAATCACCTCTCTGGCTAATAAATCACAAAGAAATTAATTACGCTAGAGCTTCATATACAAACTGATCAGATTGATGAGTTTCATTGTAAGTAACAATTAAGGCAACTCCATTCATATGAACGTAGGCAATTGCTAGGATAAAATATCTCGGTATCATACCCAGGGCACAGTAGATACAATTAATTGCAAGTACGATGCGGACTGTTTTTGGGGAACCAGCCCACCAGGTCCGTCTATATAGCATGGTGTGTGCCATTAGGATATATCTGTCGAACGAAAAACAGGTGAGAACTCCGAGACTGACTTTAATGAAATATTCTCGGGAGTTATTGATCCAAAAAGTTGCGTATGCGTTTATTTTACTTCCTTTCCACTTCAACGGGTTAAAAATGACTACATAGTTTAGGAGTATTGATAGTATCGCGAATAAGCAAGTCAGTAGATCTGAAAGAGATAATATCCGCAGGTAAATAAATGCCGTAGGTGTGGACGATGTTTGTTCCACTAGGTTGGCATTGCCCCTCCTTTTTTTCTTTTCTTCCTTTTCCATTTGGTACGATTTAAAAAGCACCAGGAAATTCCCGATGATACCGTTGAGGTGCATCAAAGTTTGCAATACCCAAAAAAAATTCTCCCCTAAGTTCATATATGATAACGATTTGTGCTCGTAAAATAAAATGAAATGTCATAAAATGTCTATAATATCAGTTTTTCCAGGAAAGGATAGATATATTTTTGTAAATAATCCTATTTTGTCTATACATTAGTTAATTTTGTTAAGAGCTCACCTGCTGAAAATCGATCAAATAGCCTATTAACAATTAAACAATGCTATTGCATGTTGTATATGTTCAAATCTTTAATGAGGTCCTTTAAAAGCTTTAACGAGTCTGACATGCCCCTAAAAAAATTTAGGGCGTCTTTTAATAACTCTATATCTCATTAAATATTTAAAATTTTTCTTCTACCCAAAGTCAATATAACTAGATAACATCTTTTGTTTGATATAAATTATTTATTAAGCTAACTTAGCATATAGACGTATACGTTAGTAATGGACACGCACAAAGCCTAGAAGGGTTAGAAACGCAAGATTCAAACAAAAATGCCGAAACTAACTCATAATTTTAATCGAATTTCAAAATTAACAAGATTATTATTGGCTTATTCAATAAGAATATTGTAAAAACAAACTGGTAGAAATTATTCCGAAAAGGGATAAGCTACTGAATAAACGGTAAAGGGCATTCATTACTACACTTTTTTTGTGTTTCTATCTTTACAATCTGTTCAAAAATTTTACAAAATAGTGCATGTGGGTTTGAAATAATTCAGTACTGATGAAATATAAAGCATTCAAATCATATTAATATCACCTTTTTTTGCCCTTTTTGTAAATTTAGTCCGTTATTAACATTAAAGCCATAAAATACAAAGTTCATAGAGATACGCTTTTAGAGTAATCAAAAATTAAAAGCTTTTATTAGCAGCTCAACATTTGAGCTATGAACCTTTGCAGTCTAGCCTTTAGCTAATAAAATCTCTTTCTAATTTTAAGAAAGACTTATTTTTTTAGCAATCAATTAAAATTTGTTTCAGCAAATTTATTTCCATTGAGTCTCAAGGTCGCAACTTTTTAGTTTTTGGGTGCGCGAAATTTATAGTTGAAAAATGGCAAAGGCTTTAAAATACACCCAGTTATTAGTTTTATTCTATAATAGCTGCTTCTCAAAGTTTTGGAGATTTATGTAAACTATTTTTTCTTTAATTTATTTTGCATTTAGGATCAGGTAATTGTTTTTTTAAATTGAACCTTTTAATGACAATCATTCAAATTAAAAATTCTCTAAGTGGGAATTCGAATGTTAAAATGTAGTTATAAAATTTACCCATATTTTAATAGAAAACGTCGAAACAAGAAGGAAAACAGGTCATATTGTTAATGAAAATACTGTGGCTTATTTATGCATTAAATATTATGGTATCAAAATTTTTAAATTTAATTAATTTTATATTGTTTAAATATTCTTATAATTGTTGCTATTACTAATACTATGTTTATATTAATTGGTTTAAAAAATTGCAAATATTTAAATAAATGGGTTATACATAAAATTAAAGCAGCTACAAAATGTCTTGTGCAAAATTTTCCTATTTGACAATTATATTACAAAGATCGAAAACAATCAAGTATATTACACTGTGGGAAAATATCCAGTAATGGTCTATTCTCATATATTTTGCGTTTTTCAAAGTTTCTTGAGACTTTGGCTATTTTCTAAGTATACAACTTTAGGAAATAATGAAAATAAAGGCAGTATTAATCAACAGAATGAAGAGCGATGACGATTTGCATAATTTTTTCTTATTAATCATGCAACTTTAAATAAAACTATTTTTATTATTTTTAGAAATCAGTTTTAAAATATGAATATTTTTTTTCATTTTCTATTAGAAAAAAAGTTAAATGACGAAAATTTCTAAGATGGCAGGTCCGCTCTATGAAGTTATATAACTCAAATATTTGTTGACCTAAATTATATACAATATCATCTAGATTTAAGCATAAAGTTATCGATGTAGACATGCATCTCTAAAAAAAATTATTTTTAATTTGTTAGACTCCCTAAATAACTTATATGGCCATTTAATAACAGCGGTAGGTAGGGTTGCCAAACGTCCTCCGAGCTGAAAATGTCCTCCTTTTTGAATAAAATAAAAAAAATCATTTCCCATACCTTATTTACCCATAAACAACTCAAAAGAAAATCAAATTTCACTTTTAAATCCCTTAAAAAAAATTAACACCAAAATTTAAATAATAGATGGCGTTTTTTATACATAACTTATCAAAGATTTTTCAAAATCATTAAATTTTCGCATTTATCTTCAGAAAAATTAGCTGCTATTATTATATTTTGTAGATAAAATTGGCAATATAATCAATTAAATATTTATAATAAAATATGATTTAATAAATTTTTTTCACATTCATTAAAACATTTGGGTTTTTTTGATTTTCCGCCAAAAAATTTCAAATCAATTTTGCCATACCCACAGAACAACCTATCTAAATTTAAGTGAAAGAAATTAATTTTAATTAATTATCACAGTGATTAGTATGTCAAGTTTGATATTTTTTAAATTAAAATATTTTACATTACCTTAAATAATTTTAAAGAAAGATTATGTACATATCAAGCTAAATGGGAGACAGAATACGATTTTTTAAAAGAAAAGAGCAGTAATATTGCATTTTGCAAATTATGCCAATCTGAAATATCAATAGTTTATAAAGGTTTAGCTACTATAAGACAACATGAAAAAACTGAATTACACAAGAAAAATATTAAATGTAGAAATGAAAATCAAATAATGGAACTTCACTATTTAAATTACGATAAAAAAACTCTCGCCACTGAGTTGACCTATGTTTACCACACTATTAAGCACCATCATTCATACAACTCCCTTGATTGCACCATAAAGTTAATTATAATTCTTCACAAAGATTCAACTCTTATAAAAAGTATTCATATGGGAAGGACAAAGGCAGAATATCTCGTACATTGTTTGGGAAAGCACATGAGTTATATAAAGTATTAGATGAAATACGCACGAACAACACATATTATTCAATTCAAATAGATGCATCAAATCATAATAATGTTAAAATATTTCCAATAAGCATCCAATATTTTACACTTAAGGGTATACAAAATAAAATAATAGCCTTAGAAGAAAATCCATCAGAGTCAGAAAGTATGTCTAACATGCTTCTAAAAATCCTAAATAGTTTTAATTTATCCTTAAAGCATGTAACTGCGTTAAGTGCTGATAATGCATATATATTAATTTTGGAATTAAGACTCATTATATACAAAATTAAAAGAAAGGAATTGTGATTTACTTAAGTCAAGCTGCCATGCACATATGGTGCATAATTGAGCTAAAGCATCCCTGGAAGAACTAAATATTGATATTGAAGATATTATTCTAAAAATATATGGCCATTTTTCAATTTCGGCAAAAAGAAGAGAGTCTCTCAAAAATTTTTGCGATGGAGTCCAAATACAATTTAAGGATATTCTTATACATGTTGTCACAAGATGGCTTAGTTTACTACCATGCATTGAACGGCTTTTAAAAGAGTGGTCTGGATTAAAAGAATATTTTACATCTCTAAAAGATTATCCCAAGATTATTGATCGTTTATTATTTATAAATGGAAATTTTGATGAAAATATCGAAATATATCTACTTTTTGCCCAACATTCGCTACAAATATTTCAAACAACCATATGTTCGTTTGAAAGCAATTCTACAACCTATGTCCATCTATGGGATATTATGATTCAGCTCCATAGTAATTTTAAAAATAGAATAAACGATCAATTTTTTGGATACAGCGTCAATAAAAAACTGGCATGACGTTATAACTCAAACAAAACTCAAAAGTTCACAGCTTTCTATAATAAGGCGTTGATGTATTTAGAAAAAAGATTTGATTCATGAGGATAATTGGATAGCCCTCATCTCTAAAATAAATTTAAAGAATAAATTTCCCTCGTTAGATGAAATTATGATGATAGTAAATAAACTATCTTTGATATCTATATTAGAGCTAAATATTGATGCTCTCTACACAGAAATCATTCTCATTAAAGATGATTTCCTCAAATCAGCCGATGATGCAAATTTTTTTAAAAAAACCCTATGCAAAACTTGGGGAAATTTATTAAGCAAACAAAGTCTTCCTAACATTGAAAAAATAATACGTTTTTTATTCAGTCTACCGGCAACAACTGCGTTTATAGAGCGCGTGTTCTCAGTAATGAATACAAAGTGGCGCGCTGAAAGAAATCGAGCACAAAGAGAACTTATAAAAAACGAAATAATCATATATATTAATACAGATTTAAAATGCGGAGATTTTTTACAAAATTGTTAAAAGATGCGAAAACTTCTTATAATAATTTTAATTGATCATGTTAATTCATATAAATGAAATGATGTAATATTGATCTTAAAGTCATTTTTAAGCTTGCGCGTTGTTTTTTTAATTTGTCCTCCTTTTTAACCCAAACCTGTCGGTAACCCTAGCGGTAGGTTATAAAAAAAACCCTTTTTTGATCTCTCTTAAAACCTTTTTTTGTTATTGTTGAAGTTGTTCGGGTTAATTTGAATTGTTTTCTTGACTAATCAGATATGTTTACTCAGCCTTTATTCAACTTTTGGCATTCAGCTATAAATCACAGTTGTTAATAAAAATTATAAATTTTTAATCAATTCCCATCAATTTTTAATGAGCTTTAGAGACGAGACCTATCATCTTAAAGATTTTCCGTTTATCTTTCTTCTTATTTCAACTTTGTAAGCAAGTTACATTGTAAATTTGAATAAAATTCAATAAAAACGTTTTAAAAACAAAAGAATATTGTAAAATACTATTTTTTATAAAAAAATGAAAATACTAAATTTAAACTTTAAATATATTTATATTTTTTACCGATAAAATATAGCATTTCATACGTGATGCTAATAAACTATCGCGCCCATGTTATACTTTAAAAAAAGCGTTGCAGATTTTTAGTTTTTCGTGAAATTTAGATTATTTAAATAAAATTCAGGAAACAGTTAACTTAATAAATCGAAATTATTGTCCAGTTTGTCCGATTACTTTTTATTTTATAGTTTTTATAAATTATAAATAAATCAAGACTTAAAATTGAAACTATATTTTTTAATTTTTAAGTCTGCATATTTTGATAAAAAAAAATTCACGAGTTAAGGTCAATGACAATTAATATTTGCATTTTCTATAATGTGATTGTTAGATGTTGAAAATGACGGGGTAGGGAAATAGCTATTTCTACGGGCCTTAAAAGTTGATATACTTATACGTGTTTATAAATATAAAATGTGCATGTTTAACGCACTCCTTACTACTCTTTTTTTAATACAATTGGATTCAGCCAATCACCCATCATTTTCCGTGACAATGGAAAAGTGTAGATGCCTTAGGAAGAGGCATCAATATTTAAATATTAAACCTCATTGTATATTCTACGTTTTAAATAAAACACCAAACCTTAACTGATGTCCCAGATTAGAAACAACAGCACCAACATCACCAGCAGTTTGCCTATGGCGTGAAAATGAGAAAAGCTGCCCAAAAATAACCAAGGCACAAAAAGTTTGAGCGAGCATTAAAAGCCTTATTGCACTATATTTCCATCACAGTATAAAATGGAGGAGGAATTTGAACGAGCTTCTAAGAGGTAGACCTCACCTGATCCCAAAAGATAAACGCCAACAAGAGATGACACAATTTGAATAAGGAAGAATGCATGAATAGAGCCAATTGGAAAATCAAACTGAAGGAGCTCACTGCCTCTAAAAAGGCAAAAAGCTAGAATGAATAAAAAATTGCCTTAATAGGGCAAAAAAGAAAAAAAATACATTTTTTGCACTATATATTTACTTCCCCAAATCTTGTTCCATACCTGTCCATAAATAAAAATTCTCATATATCAATTGCCTAATCACATA
>JAUIRJ010000423.1:0-16918 GCA_030555515.1 Acutogordius australiensis | reverse complement strand
TAACATTGAAAATGTTGTTAAGGACGGTAGCCGAAAAATGACAAAAAACTTGGAAAATAAGTTTCCCAAGCTTGTTAAGGGCTACTTAGTCTAACGCCTACGTTTAGGGACTACAATTTATGGGCAGTTTTTTGTGCTTTATTTGATAGAGCCTTTTTCGAGATTTGAAAATTGTAACAGGTGTCTTAAATCAATGCCCAAAAAAATTTGCTCTCTTTTTGAAGTGTTTTTATAAAATCACAAGTTGCTCGTGAGATTGGAGAAATAAAGGACATTTAATTTTTAAAATAATTTTTTTTATATAATATACCATATAAGGACAATTTTACTTTAAGGTCAAAATTCTAACTTTTGTTCTATATACCCCTTAGAAAATTGAAACAGCTATTTTAACGGGCCACTACATATATATTAACCTTACTAAAATTCAATATCCGGTCACTTCTCTAACATGCCCAAATATGGAAAATTTGGCCGCTTTTAATGGAAGTCTTCTAAATTTTTGGGTAAAAAACTTTTATAGGGGTTTGATGTTTATCTGATAAATTATGGTCACATTGGTCTCCAATTTGATGTAAATTTTTTTATGATACCTTCATGTTTGACAGGTGTCCTCCTAGAAAAGTGCATTTTTAAGGAATTTAGGATAATTTTGCTTTCATATTCTCTCTTTTCAGGGTTTAATGAGGTAGCCCACGTATTGTACTTATATCTTACATAAATTCCCCTCTATTATTAAGGTGATAGGGTCATACAAACCCATTTCCATATAAGGGCAAAAAAAAAAGTTTTTTTTTACCATATTTTTCTTTTGCACTTTCGGCAGTTGATACATTCGTATAATCCAATAAAAATTACGCTGTAAAAAATGGGGGTCAACGTTTTTGTTTTTTTGGTATCCGTTCTTTTACCTGCCAGGTAAATTTTTTTTACTTGTTTTTTTACATTTTTTATACTAGCTTATGCGGAATCCTATAAGGAAATTGATTTCACTTTTTTCTTCCCCTTTAATTAACCCCAAACAAAAAATTTGCGCTTTTTCCCATACAAAAGTGAGTTTGGCCGATGACGTCATTTTTTGATAAATATAAAAAATTTAAAAAATAATATTGGGCCGAAAAAATAACAAATCCCCATTATTATCGATTTTTTGGTCCTATTTCATACTGCCTTCTCTTGTAACCCTAATCTTAGTATCCAATGCACTTAGTCTCCGTAATGTTAACACAATGTTAAAAATAATAATTCAATGTTAATTAATGGTAAATTAAGAGTCTAGTGCCCCTATTGCTAAACAATGTTAACATTGTTTTATTTTTAGCGTTGACAATAAAATGTTGTCTTTATGGTTGGGTCCGGTGTAAAATGTTTATTACCTATTTCTTACCCGTTGTGCGTGTGGCCGTTAATTAACAAATCCGTGTACTTGTTTTTATGTCAATAAAATATCCTTTTTTCAGTTTTGAAACATAAGAGAGGTCTCTTATGCCATAAAAAATTCACTTTTTAACATTGTTTACAGTTGTAAAAAAATTAAAAAAAACCCTTGCTGATGAAATTTCTTAATAATTAACGGGCATTTTTTAATTTATACTAATTTTATTGCATATAACTAATGACATATTTGCTCGGTCAAATTCTACATTTCGCTTTAATTTGCCCTTATATTTCCACCCAAATCACAATTAAGTTCGCTCGCCCTTTTCCCCTTGGGACATTTACCCCATTTTACCAACACATCAACCTTTTTTTTTCTCCTCTATAGCTTTTAAGTTAGGCCCGCTAATACTAATCTAGGATAAATTGGTATGGGGGAACATTTTCAATGTTATGTTTTGAGTACCGGCGTACTCATGCTTAAAAAACTCTGCCCCTCTATCAATGTTTTACATATACTTAAATTTCAGGCTCTGATTTTCCACGGTCAATACTATATAACATAAGCATAGATACAGGGTGCAACTGGTCCGTATAGTTCTCAGCGGTATAAGCTGCTTCAGCATCTGCGAGGCCTACTCCCTGGGCGCGCCCGTGTCTAAATTAGTCCGCCTTAGTCACAATTTAGGGTTTTAATATGTTCGGCTCCCACATCCTAGGCTTTAACCAAGCCTACCGGGGGCGCGAAGCGCCCCGCGACTATAATGTGCCCACCCTAGACACATTCCCGGGTTTATATAAGCAAACATTCGGGGCGCGAAGCGCCTCCGCACGAATTGCGGGGTCTGGACGAGCGAGTCAAGGCGCGCGGAGCGCGCCGAAGACGAGCCAACGCGCCGCGCAGCGGCGCAAACCGCGGGCCGCGAAGCGGTCCGCGGCCGAGCCGAAGGCGCGCGAAGCGCGCCGTAGGCGAGCACACCCGAGGCGCGAAGCGCCTCGGGTGTGTTTTTAATTTCTATACTATATTTTTATATATAAACAATAAAGTATATCAGACGCATTTATGTTCAAACTAAAGAACACGAATTTCTCTTTAAAATATTAATTTTAATTAATTTTTAACTTAAACTTTAAAGGTTACAAATTGGAATATGTTCGTCATCCACCGCGATAATGCACTTTGAAAAATTCTGAGTCAATGAGTGTTATTCTAGCGCTATATATGGGTTTAAAAGCTCTTGATGCGCCAAAGCTCTAAAACTTCTTTTATATGCATATGGCTACAAATAATATATATATTTAAATAAATTAATGCTAATAGTGCGAAATATTATGTAGTTTTTATCTATCAAAATTGTGGCGCCATTAGAAAGAAAGAAAGCTGGCGTCACTGATAGCCAATTGCAGTAAGGGTAATAAAATTGTAATGTAAATTAATTAACAATAATAGCGAAATTAATAGTCATATAAATAAATTATTAATTTAATGTCAATTTAGTATTCTTTCAAGAGATGTAGTGGAGGGGGCGGCAAAATTTTAGCAGGTGAATGACCCTGGTCTTCGACGCCAGGGATGTAAAGCCTCCCTGAAAAACTATTTAAATGCTAATAACCAAAATTGGCGACTTTTTGTAAAAAAGTGTTCAATGTTAAAAGGTAAAATTTTTAAATTTTTTTAAATGAGTCTGAACGCACCCTACCTAAAAATCCTTAAGGACACGCATATAAACGTTTGATCAAACAGTTGAAATTTTAACTTCTCTTTTTATTCAAAAGTCGTAAAAAAGCATATTTTGTAAAGTTTTTATGGAAATAAAATTATACATATTGGCATCTTCAAATAGCATATGGAGCATACTCGCGGATCAAGAGCTAGAATATAATTTGACCTTCTACTTAAAAATAATGCCCCGGCTTAAACGATATTAGTTTATATTGAACCTGCCCATATATAAGCAGGTTTATACATATTACCTAAAAAATTATGCTATATATTTACTTAAATTAGAAATATCTATCATAGAATATATTATTAAGCTTCTAAAACAAATTATGATGGTTAAGTTAAGTTTTAATCTTAACATAAGCTTATAATAAATAATTAAAAAATTTATTCATTTGCAAATTTTATGTAAAACCTTGCTTTTAACCTTAAACAAGGTTGGTACGCCCTAAGAAATGTAGGCAATGTTTAAGACGGGCCATTTAATTAATTTTAAATATCCCTAGTGCCAAATTTAAAAGTGCATTAGACAATATATGGAGCATTTTATTCTAAAGAAAAAATATATTTTTAAATTGTTTTGTAAAATAATATAACTTTGAAAGCGCTCAAATTCCCAGAGGATGTTTATTGTATTAAGATAATTATGTTTAGTTACAATTATATTACTGCTAGCTATTGCTATTTACTACAAAGGGGTATCTATCATTGTAACATACACAAGGCGTGCAAATTGCCTGTGTACTGAGGTTCAAATAAACGCAAAGATAAAAATTTAAGGGAATTACAATTTATTTTAAATCGAGTCAAGCACTTTCAAAATAACACTGCAAATATTAAATGAAGGCTGAACGCCAAAAAGCAAAAGTTTTATGGATTTTTTAATAAAACTTAGAAAATTAAATTAAGCCCAAAGAACGGCAATTATATAATTAAAATGTTGAATTCCACCCATACAACCAAATAAGACCCAATTGGAAGACCGGTATTATGCAACAAAAAATTGAAAAACTAAAAATTATATATATAAAATAAACACAAAAAAGGCACAAAATATACTTGTTGTATTTTAATTTATTCTGATAAAAGTCATAATTACAAGGGGTGTGGTGCCTATAAATATCCTATGACAAAAAACTACGTACCAGCCTGGCTTTGAGCAATTAATTTGTTTAAAGCAATTATATCGTTCGCATAGAGCAATTATTGCCTTTAATTAATGTGTAAAACAATTAAATAGTGCACACAGAGAAATTTGTTTATGCCTAAGCTAAAAATAGAGAATTATTTTGTAAATAAAACTATAAAGAAAAAACACCAAAAAGTAGTTGTATTCTAATTTAAATTTAATTTTGGTTTTTAACATTAATCTTAATAGAATATTTAAAAATATTTGCAATGAGTCTAAGAAAAAATTTTACTTACGGATTTATTTATTAATTAAAAAAAGTCACAAAAATTTAAAAGGGAATATATAATTTTAATATATAAAAATTGTTAATTTATATTTAAAAGAGCTTCTTAATTAAAGCTTTGGATTTTTTTTATTTATTGATTAGATTTAATATCCTTAAAAATGATTTAACCCTAAAGCCTCAAATTTGCTTTTTACCTAACTTACTAATCATAATCCCCTATATCTATTCTCACATTGCTAATTTTACTTAATTAATTTTTTGTTTAAATATTCTTTAAATAAGGAAGTTTTAATTTCGAATAAGCTTATTTTTAAAACCATGGTTTAACATAACCATATGAATTAACATTTTTAAGCTTGGTTTTTTTTCAGTTACACTTTGAGGATTATGCTTTATTATTTCCAAATTCCATGACTTCAAAACTCAAAGAATTAGTTAGCAAGAATAAACGCCGGTATCAAGAGGGTGGATTCGATTTGGATTTAACTTGTAATTATATGTTTTTGAGATTTTTGTTGAAATTTGCCTTGTATTTATTATAATAAAGTTGATTTTATACAATTAATTTTAAAATTTAATTCTTTCTATTTTATTTTTTTTTTCAGTTTTAATTTGAAAAACAGTAAATTTGCATTTAATGTTTTTATTGCTAATAATTTAAATTTTGATACCGTAAATTGATTTACTCAAAAGAACAATTACTTGAAAAATTAATTTATAATGTGCACATTTATTTCCTGTAGTGATTTTGATAATATAGTTTTTATTTTAGTTGTTTTTCAATTTGAATTTTTTATGTTTCAAATAATCTATATACTCTGTAACATAAAAAAAACACCTTGATTACAGACTTTAAGAAGCTACATATAAGATTATAATTTTAATTATATACTTACATTATAAATTTTTTTCAAATTTTTATAATTGTTTTGCACATCTTTAAACTTTACACTGTTAAAAATATTTATTAATTAATTAGAAATGTATAATTAAAACATAGATTTAATTGTTGTTACAATTTATCATTAGATTTTTTATTTTGACAATTTTCAATTTCATGCTTTTTTTTTAAAGTATTTTATGTCATACATCCATATATTTGTGAATGAAATTGTTAACTAACCCATGTTATAGCACTTTATTTTATTGAAAAAAACTACAGACTTTATTCTAGTATATTTACAACACATGCGTTGCAACTTTCAAGTTTATTCTCTTTTTATTTAACAATCACTGTGTGACAAATTTTACTCTGAAACAACCTTTACAATCATTTTGAACTATACTGAATAATTAAAATAAACAGAATAATTGAGTGGTACCTAAATAATATATTCAAAAAAATTATTTTGGGTATAATTAATTAATTAATTTGCATTTGAAGCTTCTTAATTAGGCAAGAAAAAAAACTTTTTTCAACATTGATTAGTGCTCACTTTTCTGCTGACACATTTTGTTAAATGCTTACTTTGCCTTTGAAGAAGTTTTAAAACTTGGTGTTTTTATAAAATAGTAAAAAAATGGTTTCTTAGGTTCTATATAATTTTTTTAAATTTTAAATAATTTTAAGTTCATAATATTTTTTTTATTAAATGATATTAATATATAGTAATTACTCATGTCTACATAAATTTCAGAATAGGCGGATAAATAATTTTTACAGTATATGCTACTTGGTTTTGTGATATATCAAGAAGTAATAATATTATTTTTCAATTCTTTTTTTTGGGAATCTTTTTATTTCCTTTTTTTATCTTAAAATAAAGTTTATCATCAACATTGAAAATTAAATATAATTTGATGGATATTATTCTGGTAAAAAAGAAGGTTTATCTTCTAAAATGGCCTTATATGTCTTTTGAAATTATTTTTAGAAATTTTTATATTTGTAATCAAAAATTCTAAATTTTATTTTTTTGAACTTAATATCCATCTTTTTAAGTTTTTAAAATTTTGCAAAAGACTTTTCTTCAATAGAGTATTATAATAAAATTTGTTAAATTTGCATATAGCTTTTTATTATGCTAGTGTTAAAGGTTATTTTTTGTTAATCTTTAAAGTAAACTGAAATATAATAAATTATTAAATTATGAATGTTAATATATAATTATAATAGGGATGGTTAGGTTAGCTAAAAAAAGTTTTTTGAATGATATTTAAACTTATTTTTACTTAAATAACAATTCTAATTAACGTAGGCATACATATTTAATGTTTTTATCACATAATTTAACCTTAACTTATAATATAACTAACACACACCAATTCTTATTTATATAAATATACGTTGGTGCTATGAAGTATAATCAAAAATTTATGAACCCAAAGCATATGCTTAAACCTTAAAAAATTTAACCATGTAGTAGTAATTGACACTTGATACACCTAGTTAAATTATTCATATTGATGCTTCTTCCTGATTTTCTAAAGCAATATATACAATATTAATTCTTTACTAAATTTTTTATTGAATTTTGTGTAGGTTTTAATAAATAATTTTTTGTAAATTAATTTAGTATTTGATATGGTCAATTTTGTATAAATCTTACCTTTATATTTGTGTCCATAGATATATTTCCGAATCTGATAGCTATGGGGTTTCCAGCCGAAAGGTTAGAAGGCGTTTACCGGAATCATATCGACGATGTGGTCAAGTAATTTACCCTTTGTATTGAGTTTTTTCTTATGCCCGGTTTTTTTTGAAAAGTTTTGATTTTCTTGTTAAAAATATATTATTGGTGCTAATAATAAGATTGGCAACAATTAGTAAAATTGCGTTTTATTTAATAAAAGAATTTTTTTAATTTTTATTAAAAAATTACTATGAGGCGCCTTAAATGTTAGTTTTTTTAAGTAATAAATTTGTAATTTAAACAAAATTTAAAAATTTTGAAAGTTTACGCTTATAGATTCCATAAAACATTTTTAAAATTTGCTCATAACTAAAATATATTGAACCAATTAATTGTGAATTAAATGGGGATTTAGTTTTTATTCGTTTCATAATAAAATTAGTTAATAAACTGAAATTAATTAGTTTTTTATTAAATAAATCTTTTACTTTTATAAAAATTAATACATTTTAAATTACTCACAATTGATTGTTTTTTAATGTTTTTTATCCACGTTTAGAATTTTTTTGTTTTTTTAAAATAAAGATGAAATATGTTTTTTTTTTATTTTATCCAATGAAAGGAGAAAAATACAGTCAAACGTGTTAATTATATTTTCGACAAAATGTTTTAAAATTTAAGTATATTTAACCAAACTATTATTAGCAAATTATTAATAAAAGTTTATGTTCAAGTAAAATATATTGATTTTCATCTTATTTAACTATTTTTTTTTATATTTAGATAGAATAGAAAAAAATTTGGTTTTTACATTATTATTTTGAATGTCCCCTTATTAGAAATTATATTATATCCTTAGTTAAATGACACCTAAAAAATAATTTCATACATGACATTATCAAATTAGGTTTTTCGAAACGCGACACAAAGATCATTACAAGATATACAATTTGTAAGTTATCCATTTCTTATAATTTTTTGATTTATCTCTTTTTTGTGTTTTGCTATTATATTTGTACGCGACTTCAGGTAAAATTATTATAATTGCAACTTTAAAAGTCGATTTATTATTTGTAGATTAATCGGGAATATTTTAAAATAATGCATGCTATGAGAATTTACAACTTTTACGAACTGATTTATCGATTACTAATTTCTATTTAAAATGTTGAAATTTATAATCTTTTAAATTAATTTAACAATTTAATGAGTATTTTTAAAAACAATATAACTTCGCGTTAAGCTACTAAAAAACAACAATTCTAAAAAAATTTCAACGTTAATAAGTGTTCTTTTAAAAATGTGTCCTTAATTGCGTTTAATTAGTTAATTTTGTAATACTGAGAAACAAAAATTATATAAGTAATGTTACTTGAGATTTTTGCCTCATTAAGGCAGTAGGCTCAGGTGCCAACGTATATGCGGCCTATAATTTTCAACAACTAAACTATGACATAGGGTCGTTTAAATATGTTAGGTAGTGTGCATACATTTTTTTTTAACTCCCAAAGGTTTCCCTTAACAGTTGCATTTTGACCATCTCCCCCCTCCCCCCCTTGAGATGGTTTGTCAAAATTACAAAATTAATAGATATCGGTGTAGAGAATAAACCATTTACTTTTAAGCTTAATCATTGGATTTAATCTTTCATACGAAAGCATTTTAAACATTGAAATTGTAATGGAAAGCACTTCGTCTTACTACTAAACTGTCATATTGTCCGATTTGACTCGCACATGAAAAATGTTTTTTTTTATTTTTGATAGGCACTTCACTTCGCTTCAATTTAACATCATTGTGTTTGTTCTTAGACTATGTCTCGCTTTGCTTTAAACGCATATTAAATCAAACCTATACGTAGGCTGTATGTAGCACGAAATACTACATATTTAAATGTTAAAATGATTTAATTGATTTAAACTTGCCCTCCTAACTATAATTTTGGCAAATAAAAATTAAAGCGAAGTATATTTTATCAGAGCGTGTCTTATGTTACTTTTTTTTAAATTCAAAAATAAGTTAATTTATCGCATTATCTGTGTTTTTAACAAAGTTGGTAATTGTTTTTTATAAAAAAGTTTTAAATCAAAAATTTTGAAAAATGAAATTCGCTCGCACGCTGACTACCAAAGTTGTTGGCTTTCCCTTTAGGCATATCGTTTTAAAGGACTACTGCATAAGTTAGCCACTTAGCAGCTTTAAGGTGATTGTAAATCTATAGATTTAGAGAAAAGGGTTGCCTATGTTCGGAATCGAACACCATTTTTTTGCTAAGACACACGGTATGTTTCCATTAATCTAGCTAACTGAGCCGACTAAATAAAATTTCCAAGAAATCAGTAATTCTTTGTCTCGGTGACATTAACATTGTTTAATCCCCCCTTTAAAAATATTCCACAACATTCCTACGTTTTAACATTAAATTTTAATCCGGAAAGTGTCCGATTCCCATCCTATAAGTGAAAAAATTAATCATTGCTTATTTTTTTTTATTTTTTACATTATCATTTGTGATTCTCGAAAATTGACTTGTAGCTAGAACTACTATGGATTACGTCAGTTTTCAATAGTGTTTTCAATCATGTTTCCAACAAAAAAAATTTAAACTATTTCAATTGTTAATAAAAAACCGCGCGCCTCGGGTGTGCTCGCCTACGGGGCGCTTCGCGCGCCTTCGGCTCGGCCGCGGACCGCTTCGCGGCCCGCGGTTTGCGCCGCTGCGCGGCGCGTTGGCTCGTCTTCGGCGCGCTCCGCGCGCCTTGACTCGCTCGTCCAGACCCCGCAATTCGTGCGGAGGCGCTTCGCGCCCCGAATGTTTGCTTATATAAACCCGGGAATGTGTCTAGGGTGGGCACATTATAGTCGCGGGGCGCTTCGCGCCCCCGGTAGGCTTGGTTAAAGCCTAGGATGTGGGAGCCGAACATATTAAAACCCTAAATTGTGACTAAGGCGGACTAATTTAGACACGGGCGCGCCCAGGGAGTAGGCCTCGCAGATGCTGAAGCAGCTTATACCGCTGAGAACTATACGGACCAGTTGCACCCTGTATCTATGCTTATGTTATATAGTATTGACCGTGGAAAATCAGAGCCTGAAATTTAAGTATATGTAAAACATTGATAGAGGGGCAGAGTTTTTTTAAGCATGAGTACTCCGGTACTCAAAACATAACATTGAAAATGTTCCCCCATACCAATTTATCCTAGATTAGTATTAGCGGGCCTAACTTAAAAGCTATAGAGGAGAAAAAAAAGGTTGATGTGTTGGTAAAATGGGGTAAATGTCCCAAGGGGAAAAGGGCGAGCGAACTTAATTGTGATTTGGGTGGAAATATAAGGGCAAATTAAAGCGAAATGTAGAATTTGACCGAGCAAATATGTCATTAGTTATATGCAATAAAATTAGTATAAATTAAAAAATGCCCGTTAATTATTAAGAAATTTCATCAGCAAGGGTTTTTTTTAATTTTTTTACAACTGTAAACAATGTTAAAAAGTGAATTTTTTATGGCATAAGAGACCTCTCTTATGTTTCAAAACTGAAAAAAGGATATTTTATTGACATAAAAACAAGTACACGGATTTGTTAATTAACGGCCACACGCACAACGGGTAAGAAATAGGTAATAAACATTTTACACCGGACCCAACCATAAAGACAACATTTTATTGTCAACGCTAAAAATAAAACAATGTTAACATTGTTTAGCAATAGGGGCACTAGACTCTTAATTTACCATTAATTAACATTGAATTATTATTTTTAACATTGTGTTAACATTACGGAGACTAAGTGCATTGGATACTAAGATTAGGGTTACAAGAGAAGGCAGTATGAAATAGGACCAAAAAATCGATAATAATGGGGATTTGTTATTTTTTCGGCCCAATATTATTTTTTTAATTTTTTATATTTATCAAAAAATGACGTCATCGGCCAAACTCACTTTTGTATGGGAAAAAGCGCAAATTTTTTGTTTGGGGTTAATTAAAGGGGAAGAAAAAAGTGAAATCAATTTCCTTATAGGATTCCGCATAAGCTAGTATAAAAAAATGTAAAAAAACAAGTAAAAAAAATTTACCTGGCAGGTAAAAGAACGGATACCAAAAAAACAAAAACGTTGACCCCCATTTTTTACAGCGTAATTTTTATTGGATTATACGAATGTATCAACTGCCGAAAGTGCAAAAGAAAAATATGGTAAAAAAAAAAGTTTTTTTTTGCCCTTATATGGAAATGGGTTTGTATGACCCTATCACCTTAATAATAGAGGGGAATTTATGTAAGATATAAGTACAATACGTGGGCTACCTCATTAAACCCTGAAAAGAGAGAATATGAAAGCAAAATTATCCTAAATTCCTTAAAAATGCACTTTTCTAGGAGGACACCTGTCAAACATGAAGGTATCATAAAAAAATTTACATCAAATTGGAGACCAATGTGACCATAATTTATCAGATAAACATCAAACCCCTATAAAAGTTTTTTACCCAAAAATTTAGAAGACTTCCATTAAAAGCGGCCAATATTTGGGCATGTTAGAGAAGTGACCGGATATTGAATTTTAGTAAGGTTAATATATATGTAGTGGCCCGTTAAAATAGCTGTTTCAATTTTCTAAGGGGTATATAGAACAAAAGTTAGAATTTTGACCTTAAAGTAAAATTGTCCTTATATGGTATATTATATAAAAAAAATTATTTTAAAAATTAAATGTCCTTTATTTCTCCAATCTCACGAGCAACTTGTGATTTTATAAAAACACTTCAAAAAGAGAGCAAATTTTTTTGGGCATTGATTTAAGACACCTGTTACAATTTTCAAATCTCGAAAAAGGCTTTATCAAATAAAGCACAAAAAACTGCCCATAAATTGTAGTCCCTAAACGTAGGCGTTAGACTAAGTAGCCCTTAACAAGCTTGGGAAACTTATTTTCCAAGTTTTTTGTCATTTTTCGGCTACCGTCCTTAACAACATTTTCAATGTTATAGTTGGTCTGATATCTTGCTTATGGGCACGTGTAAAGTGAGTTTTTATATTCGTAAAATTTTGAAAATTCTGAATTTTTTAAATTTTATTTTTTTCAAAATTTTTTGAAAAATTTTTTATTTTAGAAAAAAGCATTTTATGTTCTTAAACTAAATTTGGCAACTTTTTAATAATTTGCGTTTTTTTTTCAAAATAAAATTTCTCAAAATTTTGAAATTTTCACAAAAATAAAAACTTACTTTGCACGTGCCCTATTCAACAATTTTTTTTATTTTTAATATGTGAGTAAATCAAAAACGGGAACTAAGAGCCCGGGTAGAAAAGTATGTTGGGTCATTACCACCCCTTTTATAACTCTGATATTAAAAAATTTAATTGATTAGGTTTTATAACTTATTAACAAATAAATTCTTGTAATTTCTTAAAAAGATTTTAATTGTTTTTGCCATCGAAACAACCTGTAAACTAATTTTTTAATCATTTAATATAATTTTAATGCAACCTTTGTTGTTTATTAAGTGACATAATGCAACCCAATATTTCAGATGTTTTATATTGAAATATTTATATAAATAATAAAATGCTTTAACATTTACCTATTAGTAATATAACCATATTATAAAATTTTACCATTTTTATTAACATTTTATCAATTTTGTAAATATTTATATATTTTATACCTGGTAAGATGTTCTGAACGGTGCTACGATCCCGCCCGCTTCAATCACCGGGTTGCTATTTATCCGTTCGATGACCATGCCCCACCCCGTATGGAATTGATTAAACCGTTTTGTCAAGACCTTCAAGCTTGGTTAGACCAGGACCCACAAAACGTCGCCGCAGTGCACTGTAAAGCAGGAAAGGTATGCCACTAATACATTTGATATGATTTTTTAAAGTCTTATTATTTTGTTCTTTTAAAATATATTAATTGTTTGGAAAGGTTTTGGAATTTAGTTGATGGGTTATAGTCAACAAATATTTATTTAAAAAACGTGAATTTTATGAAAACAAAAAAGAATGCATCCAAATGATGGCCTAATCTCATATATGTTTTTCGTTTTTCTTAGTTTCTTCCTTCTTTGGCTCCTTAGATCCGTCTATAGCGAAAAATTGCCTTTTTTGACATTGACAGATCTAAATATACCCTAAAAAGAAAAAAATTTAATTTTTTTTTGCATATTAAAATCCTTTGTAACTTATATTTTTAATCACAAATAATGGAAAAAAAATTTATTAATATATCAAACTTTTACATTGGCATTTAGATAATACAAAATATTTCGCGTCCAAACTTAAATATGACACGATATATTATCGGTTTTTAATGAAAATATTATTTGAGGTTTAAATTTAACAGTTTAACTATTGTGAATGTGCAAAGATAAAATTTCAATTTATTTTTGTTTTTGAATCTTTTTTGGTTTTTTAAACTTTTTTACTAAAATGTTAAATGTTTATAACTGACTAACTAAGTTTGATTAGGAAAAACGGTGAACGGATTTGATATTTCCTAAGATGGCAGGTTTGATCTCTGAAGTTAACTAATAGCTCCTTAAAAAATTGTTTACCTGTGTTATAACCAGGGCTGGGAAAAAAAACTAAATGGGCTTTTTTTTAACAAGTTTTTGGGTTTTTTTTTCCAAATGCCCACAAACTCGTGGGCATAGCAAAAGAAAAGCCCCTTTTCTTGCTTAAAGAAAAGGGGCATGTTTAAAAAAAGCCCCTTTTCTTAAAAAAAACTCCTAGGAGCTTTAAGAAAAAATAACCCACCCATTAAAATTTTTTGAAATTATTATAGAAAACATAAAATGGGTATTTTGGGGCTCTTTTTAAGAGCCACTTTTTGTGGGTTTTTTTTGCCCCTTTTCTTAGTATGGGCTTTTTTTGAATTCTTATTTTGGCCCTTTATTTTTGCCCCCCTTTCTTTTTTTATGTTTTAGGGGAAAAAATGAGCCAAAGTTTTTTGGCTCATTGTTTTCCCAGCCCTGGTTATAACAATACTTTTATTTTTTTTATTGAATATTTTATATTAATTATGTATTTATACTAAAATAAATGAAATAAAAATAAAATTATTATTATAAAAATATAAATGTTTATAAATCCAATGTCAAAGGTTTTACTTGATATCCTAGAAATTCATGACAGTTACAATTATAACGAATACTTTATTCTTTCTTAATTACTTATTAAATTAATAACATTGATTCACAATATTTAAGAGCATAATTAGAATGTTTTGCCAAAATACAAATGATAATAATATTTCATTTTATATAATCTGTCTATGTATTGATATTTATCCCTTGTAAAAAGTGGTATTGGGAATTAGAAAAATATTAGTTTGTATCTGTAGGTCACTTTCTTAAAATATATCCGATATATGTGTCATAATTATTATTAAAATCTCTGTCATTGTAAGTTTTGATTTTCCTAACTAATGTGTACTTATTTTTAAATGATCAAAGGGCCGAACAGGTGTCATGATTTGCTGTTATTTGCTCCACACGGGTTATTTTGTCACGGCCAATGAAGCGCTTGACTTTTATGGGGCTATTCGCACCTTTAATTTCAAAGTTAGTTTACATTTTATGTTAAATTTTAACAAACTTATATTATTTAATTTATATTTTAGAAAACTTTTATTCGAGTTTGAAATTATTTAATGAATGTCATGCCGTTTTATAATCTTTGTGTCTCATATAATCTTGTTTCATTCATATCTTCTTTATAAAAAAAATTTTACCCAATTAAAATTATGACTTCTTTCACAATCATCCCATTTTTAACCACCCACCAATAAATAATTCTAACTGGGTTTAAAATAAATCATTTCCTTTAGATAATATCAAACTTAATAAGCTATTAAGATAAATATAATTTATAAAGTGAGGTCAAATACCTATTGTTAAATCTGCCCCAACTAAGCGTTTATACGTTTTTAAAATTATTTTGATTTTGCCATAATTGTTAATAGGGTGTTACAATCCCGAGCCAGATCCGTTACGTACATTACTACGAAAAATTGCTCAAACTTAAAATGGACTATCTACCGACACCTATATATCTTCAAAACATCCTTTTTCAAC
The DNA here is from genome assembly GCA_030555515.1 of Acutogordius australiensis. Lineage (NCBI taxonomy): Eukaryota > Metazoa > Nematomorpha > Gordioida > Gordea > Gordiidae > Acutogordius > Acutogordius australiensis. Next base: position 1,743 of record JAUIRJ010000423.1, on the reverse strand, counting down.
CACTCCCCAAGATGCAGTTATTAGGTTTTTATTAGATAAATTTAATCAAGGCTGCGTTTAAACTAGAGACAAAATTATCAAAAAGAATAAAGAAAAAAATATTATCAATTTCATTCATTTATTTGACTTATAAACTTTATGAGTAATGACTTTTTAATAATTATATATTACCTGTCAATAATTTTAATCAATTCACCTATTAAAAACATTAAGGAAAATTTTTATGTTTGCTAAAAAAATAAATTTTTTTTTGGAGACACAAGATATAACTAATGACTTTGATATTTAATTGATTTTATCTACCTTTGATTCAATTTGACTTTATTATGTCCTTAACCCATGATTATGATGAAGCCTTACGCTAAGATTTGTGATGTAGAAGCTAAGTGATGGAGTACCTATTTCATTTATGTTTATACAAATTTTTTATCATTTTTAGGTTATTATTTTATTTCGTGCTTTTTAATTTCTTGTTTTAAATGATTCTATAAAAAAATGTTTTTTTTAGAAAAGAAAATACGTTTTACCAGCTTTCGATATTTATATGCCTAAGTGTGGCTAAATTTTATTGATATGAATCTAAAATAAATTTTGCAAATTGACCTGCAGACTTTGCTAAAGGTTTGCAGACCTGTTTAATGTATTTAGCATTCTGTACATACATTCTTCTTATTTTATAAACACATAAAATGTTAAATTTGGTACGCATTTTGTTTTATATTGAAAACGTAATTTTTATAGAAAGTAGTTCCATATATAAAAATAATTTTTTTATATCTTTAACTAAAATAAATTTAAAGACTCATTCTTAGGGCCATTGCGGAACGGCGCGTCACAATTATTTAGGCGCTTTTTTTTAATAAAGGGGGTCATAATTTAAAACTCTATGCTGAAGCATTCTAAAAACTCAGCGCCCTATACACGGTATGAAACATAAAAATATTTTAGTTTGCTAACACCTTGGTTGCTCTTATTGGTGCCACTGCTTTGAACATTTTAAAGTGCCGAAATGTGAAAATATTGCAACCGTAGGTTTGTTAAATCACACAGGTCAACAAATAGAGTTATGAGCTAACTACGGGGATCAAAACTGCCATCTTAGGGATTTTCAAATCCGTTTACCATTTTTACTAATCAAACTTAGTCAGCTATAAACATAAAAAAATTTTAATAAATGACAAAAAATCAAAAAAGAATTAAAAACAAAAACAAATTGAAGTTTCTTTTTCGCATATTTACAACAACTAAATTGTTAAATTCAAACTTTAAATAAAATTTTTATTTAAAACCGATAATATGTCGTGTCGTTTTTAAGTTTGGCCGCGAAATATTTTGTGTTATATAAATGCTGATGTAAGAGCTTGATATAGTATAAAACTTTACCTCTCATTATTTGAGATGATAAATATAAGTTACAAGGGATTTTTATATTGAAAAAAAATTCTTGAATTTTTCCTTTTTAGGGTATTCTCGATCTGACAATTTGGTCAAAAAAGGCCATTTTTTCGATATAGACGGATGTAAGGAGCCGCAGCCGGAAGAAACGAAGAAAAACGAAATATATATATGAGATAAGGCCATCATGGGGAAAAATTCTCTTATGTTATAAAATTCACGGTTGTGCCATTGAAATTTGTTGACCTGTGTCATTAAACTGAAACCTATATTATTTTATTTATTCACGCCTAATATTTGACGCGTTTGATTTTGATGTTCGCTTATTGCCCTTTTTAGATTCGGGTA
>JAUIRJ010000422.1:0-16954 GCA_030555515.1 Acutogordius australiensis | reverse complement strand
GACTCATTTCATTTTTTTACCTTTTGACATAAAACGCTTTTTTAAAAAAAGTTGCCAATTTTTGTTGTTAGCATTTAAATAGTTTTTCTGAAAGAAAACTTTATAAAAAATTTGAAAAAAAAAATTAAATTTCAAAAAATTTAAAATTTTGAAAATTTAAAAAAAAATGAAACGAGTCTGAACGCGTCCATATGCGCATAAAATGTTTTTTCTGAAATAAATTTTTTTTAAAAAATAAAATTTTCAAAATTTTACGAAAATAAAAACCTACTTTGCACGTGGCCTATTGTCAGGTCCAGAGTTCATTTATTTTATGGAATGGCTGAGACTACGTGGCAAACATTCGTGTCTTACACGCAGGAGGTGTTGGGTTCGAATTGTATAGGCGGCTTTTTTTCAAATGCTGCTGAGTGGCCTGCTTAAGCAGATATGCCTAAAGTGAGAGATAAACCTACGTCGTTGGCATGTGAGCAATTATAGTATATTTAAACCTTTATTAAATTTATATCTACCCTAGTCATAGCTAATCGTTAAATCGTATTAATGCTCAATAAATTTTCTAACTTTAAACCAATATTTTTTTTAGGAAAATGAGAATTTCTAAAAAACTTACAAAAATAAACTCTATACACACCCTTGATAAAACTAGTTTTTTGATAAGGAATATGACGGTAGGTAACTAATAATTTAAACCTATCATTTGTGTAAGTGAAATGTTTCAGACCAAAAATTTAGTAACAAACAAGTAATTTCATAGTGAAATAAATAAAAAATTTTAGGTGATTTTGAAGTCGCAAAATTAGTTATTTTGGGAAAATTTGGCCATTTTTTTTGCTTAAGAAAATAGCCGAAAGCGAAAAAATTTAAAAAAACGGAAAATATATATATAAGAGGGATAAGGCTATTTAAAGAATTCCTTTCCGAGTGTCATAATTTTCTTTTATTACAAAATTAATTTTTGTTGACCTGTATTATTAACCTAGTAAACATTAAGTGGTAAAAAAATAGATAAAACTTATAAACAATATTGTAAAAAAAAATTAATCAACTAGAAATTTAATATAAAAAAATTTTTGTTGGTAAAAAACCACAATTATAAAGCTACGCATTTTTATAACAACGTGGACAAATAAAAAAAATTTAAAGCTTAACTACATAAATCATGTTTTATGTTGTTTTTAATAAAATTGAAAAAACCTGCTATTTTTGGTTGGAATCTCTTTTATTAATGATTACTATTTACGAAAAATGAATGTGATTTGTGATATCACTAAATCATTTCAAAATCTTCTCGCCCTTTAGAAACCTCTTTATCCCGAAAAATTCGTTCCCACCTAGCTCAACTTCGCTCTGGTCACTGTCAACTACTGGCAGACTTTAGAGCTCGCATGGACCCTTCTCTTAATAATATCTGCAATGACTGTAAATCATCCGCTGATAGTATCGAACATTGGCTCATCTGCCCAAACCGGGGGCCTCCTATCTCCCCGATAGATCTTGGCTTAACCCAGCCCTCGCAGCACTTAAACTCACTTCTACATCCAATTTTTAGGTCCAACAAACAGGGGCTACTAACAACAACAAAATCTTCTCGCTTTCGAAATTTGTCTAGTTTGGAAAAAACTCTTCCCTCATATTTAAATATATATTAAGATTGATGCACAAATGTCACTTTAATGCAGGGTGAAACTAAGTGACCTAAATTACCTAAAAATAAAAAAAGATTATTAAATAATATAGATAAAACCTATATTGCAAGTTTACAAATATTTTGCAAATCTAATTTGAATTTTACTTGGGTATGTGATATTTGATTTATTTAAATACTTTCATTTAATTTGGAATAATAATTTTCAATATATAAATTTGTGAGATGGATATTATTAATTATTACAACATATGCAATCACTTAATGTACAGGTATAAAATTGAATATTATTAATAATTATGATATGTGCAATCACTTAAAGTACATGTATAAAAATAACATTATATTTTGCAAAAATAATATAATATTTTGCATAAATAATAATATACAATTATATATTGCACTGAGATTTATAAATTGGCAATGATCCAATAAGAGAGCAACGGGCCCCGGCACATGGGGCATTTATCGAGTTTAGGGAAGCAATTTTTGCAGGTGCAAACGTGTCGACAGGGTAAAATAACGTGATCAGAAACGGCTTCATTGCATATAATGCATAGACCGGACGAAGTACTATTTTCAAAATCCTTTAATGTGGATGAAGTGGGTTCATCTTTATCAGTTTGCTCGGGTAGTTCTGCACAGGTGCTAGTGTTATCGGTGGCCATATATAGTGGCTACAATTAAAATTGATATAAAAAAGCATTTTTTAGGATTTAAATAAGTAAAGAAGCCACTAAAATAAAAAGACTGAGGAAACTAAATGAGCTGATTGATGACAACATTAGGGTGTACTGTCCTATTATTTTTCCAATTTTAGACATAGTGAGTAATTATAAAATAAAAACACATGAAAATATACAAAATAAAAAATGGTTTATGGTATTATAACACAGGTCAACAAATATTTATGTCAGAAAGGGATTATTATAAAAACATAAAAGAATGCATCTTAATGATAGCCTAATCATATATGTTTTTCTTTTTTCTTAGTTTCTTCCGTCTTGGGCTCCTTAAATCCGTTTATAATGGGAAATGCCCTTTTTTGACCAAATTGACAGATCTAAAGATACCCTAAAAAAATAATTTAAAAATCTTTTTTGCATATAAAAATCCCTTGTAACTTATATTTTTAATCATAAATAATGGAAAAAAAATTTAATTAATAAATCAAGCTCTTGAATCGGCATTTAGATAATACAAAATGTTTCGCGTCCAAACTTAAATACGACACGATATATTATCGGTTTTTAATGAAAATATTATTTGAAGTTTAAATTTAACAGTTTAATTATTGTAAAAATGCTAAAAGAAAATTTCAATTTATTTTTATTTATGAATTTTTTTTTGGTTTTAACCTTTTTTTCTAAAATTTTCAATGTTTATAACTGTCTAACTAAGTTTGATCAAGAAAAACGGTAAACAGATTTGATATATTATAAGATGGCAGGTTTGATCTCTGTAGTTAACTCTAAACTCTCAAAAATTTGTTGACCTACGTAATCGTTGATTCCTTAAGGTTTTCATTCAAATAATCTTTTCTCAGTTTTTGTACTCATTTACATTTTTTTATCTTTTTTAAGAGAATGAGCTTAAACTTAAAAATTAAAAAAAAAGATAAAAGCCTCAAACCAAATGTTTAACTCCAGGTAGGTAAATTCCTTAGTAAAATTACAGAGAGATAATAAAGTTTAAATGCAAAACAATGCTAAATGACACCGGTCTAACAAATCAATGAATTGAAGTTTATAAAATGGTGGCGAAATAAATATCCATCATGGGCTTATATTAAATCTTTAATAATCTAATAAACCCGGCCAACTTAAAAGATGACTCAATTTTATTTGCATTTTGAAATTTTTTGTAACCTCTATTTTTCCTCTTTATTAAAATGAGTAAAATTTTTAATTATGTCTCTTATATCAACAAGGTTAACAAATATTTTGCACCCCAACTTAAAAATGACACAATATTTTATTGGTTTAAAATGAAATGTAAAATTTGAATTTAGCACTTCAGCTGTTTTATGAATATAAATTTGATTTAATATTTTTTTTTATCATTTTTTAAAATTTTCAGTGTTTATAGCTGGCTTAATTGAAAAAGTAAACAGATTTAAAAATTCCATGGCAGGTCCGGTCTAAAATGTTTGCTTATATATCTCAAAATTTTGTTAAGCTGTATGATATTTAAAAAAAATGATCAATATTATATATTCAGATTTAATTTATATAATTATTTAGTTATAAACGTTCAAACATAGGTTACCCAAATTACTATTAATTTTAGCATTATGTATGTGTTATTGCTAAATAGGGCCAATTGGCAAGTTATTTTAATTAAATTTGTATGAAAAACTTCTTACTATTTTTAAGTATATTAATAATTAGGCAAACCTGCTATGAATTGAGTTCATGTATATATGAATTACAAATTTAACATATATAGCTACTAACCTGTAAAACGTATATTTTCCCACAATCATTTTTAAAGTACTGTGCTAGTATTGCCGAGGGTTGGGGACTGAGTGGATCGGATAAATGAATGAGGGTGACTAGCACTGTCTATAAAGTGACACAAAACAATTATTGATATGTCTAATACTTGGTTCAATCATATATAGTTTAATTAAGTTTAGATTCAGAATAAAACATAACTGTCTACCATGCATGTGATTTAATTAAAAATATATAACAAAGTCAACCTTTGGATGTTGTGTTTCTAAATTTTCATTTGATTTGTTGTTCCGTTTACGCAATGTCATTTGATGTTTTTTAGCTTCAATTACAGCACAATATATTATTAGTGGATAATAGGACCTTGGGGCAGTCCCTAGCGATTGAAAATTTATATCAATGGGAGTTTTAAGATGTAATTCCTGACCAACTATTTGTGAATTGTCCCCAATATTATTAATGCTGAAAGAAAAATATTAAAAACTAAATTTATGCAACACCAATATATATAACATACAATAATATTTTTAGGTTAAAATTTGTAGTTACATGCTTCATAATATATGGATTTTAATAAAAAATATAATACAAGACTAATAAAAATATGATATAAATTTGTAAATGTATTATAAGCTTAAAAAAATACAACTTTTTATTAAACATATTATAGTTCACCTTATAGATTCTGTAAATGCCATACATTTGTGAAGAGAATTGTCATATAGTTTGCAAATCCAAAAAGGCCAAGGTTGATTTAAAGATTCAAACAAATCAGAAGTCTTAACACCCCAATAAGCCCATATATTAATATCAGCACTTCCAAATATTTTTATATGACATCCATCTAAAATCATAATTAAATAAAGAAACCATCAAGATTCGAGACATTGCTATTTATAGTGAGACTACAGGGAAAAGTTACTGATGTAACATCAAGCCTTTGCCTTTTCTTTGACTTAGATGGCGCATCAGAATTAAAACTAAGCAAAAAATTCTCATTGTGCCACAATCTAAAATGAGGAATAAAAAAAATACCGGAAGAGAATAAAGGATAGTGTAGAAATAAACAAAAAAATAAAGGCAAACGAAATATAATTTGAAACTCTGACAATATCTAGAGACAAATTTGCAAAATCCGTCTCCATCATTCATATTAACGGCTGTGTCCACACCGAAAGTTATCAACAAATAATTGTCAAATGCATATTTAAGGTAACAAAAATTTTGGTTAAACTATTTTTTTCCAAATGCTGTTGTGTAGGGTGTAAAAAAGTACATCACAAGCCTATGGCAGCTTAAACTAAAAAATTAATCTTAAGTTAAAAAAATCAAATACAATTAAAATAATTTATGAATATAAGTTTTGGTAAAATATTTATTGTTTTAAATAATCTTTTTCAGGGATTTTAAGCGGGCAAATTACAACAATATTTTTATGATACGGTAATGTATTTTTTTAATATATTTATATAAACAATACTAGCCCCAGCCTATCTCAATTTTTACACTTCATTAAAAATTTTTATAATTGTTGTATAATATTAAAAAAAATAAGTGGATTGGAGTCTCTCGGCTCTATAAAGCAAATTGGCGTATTAAAAATTTTTAAAATACAGAAATTATATCCTTAGCTTAATTAGTTTATATATTTTATATATAAGATAATGATATATGTTTTTTTTATAATTTTAAAGTTAGTTATTGAACCATAAAAAAAGCACTGAGATTGTACGCACAATAATTGTACACAATGACGTTGATTTTATGAGAGAGGGCGGAATACTAATTGTGTGAGATAGAATATAAATATATGAAAATTTCTTTCTTTGATTTATGCTTATTCGGCAATTTTATTTTATCTTAAATTTTTATTAAGCTCCAAGGGCATGATATATATTTATAAGTGATTAAGCATAACATTTGTCGTGAATTAAATATTCTTTAAATTAATTATATACCTTATGCAAAAGCATGAGTTATAAATTAAGACATAAACAGTGAATGTCAATTTTGAAATATAATCTTAGGTTAAAAGGCTGCCGCTAATTCAAATTTTAAAATTGATAAATATTTTTAAAAAAAGATTTTTAACTGCTAATATTAAATTTAAAATTAATGTTTTTTGATCGTTTTGGGATATGCCTATTAAAAATTAAAAGAAAACTAAATAAATTTAAACTAAATTTTTTTTTACACTATCTACCTTAACCCGCGATTAGCACTGTGGGGTCCACATGGACCCAAGCACATTTTAATATATCTTCAAAAATATTATATATTATGGTTCATGTGAATTTTTTATTAAATGTACAATTAACAAAACTAATAATTAAAATTTGGTTAGTCTAATAAGAAAATTTGTTAAAAAATTAGAAATTTTATTTGGACGTATGGACCCCACACTCTCAATTTTACTGATAAAAACTATGATAATGCCTCAATATAAATTTAAAAATTATTGCAACCTTATTTAGGTATTTTTTTTAAAATAGTTTTACATATTGAGTATTTAAAATGTTTATAGTATATAATGATAATAATTATTTTTCTATATAAAATATCTAGTTCACGCGATCACTGTGGGGTCCAGGGACCCCAGGACATTTTGAATTTTGGATATCTTTAAAAATATTATATATGAGTCAAATTTTTGTGACTTTTTTCTTTTATATATAATAAAAAAACTAGTAATTAAAATTTGGTCTAAGTCTAATAAGAAAATTTGTTTAAAAATTAGAAATTCCATCGGGGTCCGTATGAACCCCACACTCTCAATTTCACTGTTGAAAACCAGGATATTGCCTCAATGTAAATTTAAACTAAAAAAATTGCAACCTTATTTTCTAAGTCTTTTTTAAATAGATTTACATAATTAAGTACATAAAATGTTTGTATTGTATAATGTTGAAAATTATTTTTTTTTCTTGTAAGGGCGCGTTTAGACTCATTTCATTTTTTGATAAATTTTAAAACTTTTAAAAATTTTGAATATTTTGAATTTTTATTTTTTTTTCAAAATTTTTTAAAAACTTTTTTTTTCAGAAAAACATTGCAAATGCTAATAACCGAAATTGGCAACTTTTTGTAAAAAAGCGTTCAATGTCAAAAGGTAAAAATTTAAAAATTCCTAAATTATCTAGTTTTAAAGGTGAATAATAGCCAAAAATAATTTTTTATTAAAAATATTTTTTTTGCATAAATTTTTCTGAAAATGTTCTACTAGACCTAAAAACACTATATGATCAAATAATAAGGATTCATTTAGTTCATTGACAAAATATATCTGATGGAAATTTAGATAAATAAAAAATTCTCATTTTTTAGATTTTTTTTTACTCTGTGCAGGGGCGTATGAGGGGGAGGGGGGGTCAAAAAGGGGCAATTGCCCCTCTTTAGAATTTTTTTTTAACTTTAATGATGTAACAAGCGTGAAAATATTTCAAACAAATAAAAGGGAAGAGAAATCAATAAAATTGCTATTTTTTGGAAAATATACAGCCTTATAAAACAATTTTGCAAATAAAATATCTATATTATAATTACATTTGTAGTTCCTTTCCTCCAAGAAAGTTTCTGCATACGCCCCTGACTCTGTGTTAAATAAAAGTTACGATTTACATTTATAAAAACTTATATTAGTTTGTAATTAAAGAGCACTCTTCAAAGGAATTTAAAAAAGTTCACAGCTATTAAACTCTTGAAGTTATAGAGGTTTAAAAATATAGTGAGGTCCATTAGCATTCGCGTTATAAAAATCTCACCCTACCATTGGCGGATAATGGTAAAAAAAGTTTTGACAAAAAAAAATCGCACGCAATTGAATAACATTGAGGAGGTTAGTGTGAAAATTTTTTAAATTTTTATAAATTTTTTGTTTGGCATATCCTAAACGGCCAAAAAATATTAATTCTCATTTTTTTATATTAGCCGTTTTTTTTATTTTGAAATTATCTTTATTTCAATTTTGAAAAGAGTATTAGCCGCAGCCATTCGCTGAATCCTTCTAAAAATGTCCTACTAGACCTGTAAACACTTTTTGATAATAATATTGATAGTTAATTAATAATAACTTCTATTAGTCTGCTATTAAAGAGCACATATTTTTCTTCAAAATAATGAATAGCTATTAAACTTTATAAGTTATAGAGGTTTAAAATTGGGGGCCGTATGGACCCTACTATAGCATTCGCGTGACAAATTTCTCACCTTACCATTCGCGGGTTAATGTTAATCAAATGTCCTCGATCTTCAAAACTTTTTTCTTCACTAAGCCAAATTTACATAAATAACAAAACACTAAAAGAAACTTGCAATTGTTGCGACTTTTCATGGTTTTTTTGAATATTTAAATATAATATAATACCCAATTTCATTTCTGTATTTTGCTAAAAAACACAGGTCAACATTGAGAGTTATGAGCTAACTACAGAGATCAAAACTCATCTTAGAAACTTTCGAACCCGTTAGCCGTTTTTTCTAATCAAACTTAGTAAGTCAGCTATAACCATTAAAAAGAAAAATGAAAAAAAGAATCACAAAAATCAATTAAAATTATTTTGCATATTCACAACAGCGAAACTGTTAATTTCAAATTTCAAGTATTTTTATTTAAACCGATAACATATTGTGACGTGTTTAAGTTTAGACGCGAAATATTATGTATTAACTAGATGCTGATGTAAGATTGATATACTAAATTTTATTTCTTATTATTTGAGATGATAAATATAAGTTTCAAGGAATTTTTGTATAAATTTTTTATTTGGTTTTCTCGAGGTCGCGATATCTGTCAATTTGATCAAAAAAGATCAGGACAGATCTAAGAAGCCTACGGAAAACTACGAAAAATGGAAAATATATATTAGTTAAGGTCATCAAGGGGGTTTATGCTTTTATGTTTCAATAAACTTTTTTTTCTGACATTGAAATTTGCTAATGTAATACAAAAGGAGTTCTGATATATAAATTATAAAACATACATTTATATTTAAAATTACACTGGACAACAAAAAAAACAACATAAACAATTTTTTGAGGGGTTTGTAGAGAATTTTCTTGCGATAACGATGCCATGTTTAATTTTTTTTTCCAATGTCTCCAATTTTTTTTATAATCGCGTTTAAAGTTTAGAAAAAATTCACAAAATTTTTTAATATTAATTTTCCAAAAAATCTATTGGCATATTTAGATTCCTTATAAAAAACATATCTAAAAAAGATTATTACCTAATTATTAGCAATTTAGTTTCAAGTTATTTAGGATCAAAAAACGGATATTTGACGAAAACCACTAATTTTATAAGAATGAAGAAATAAAAAAAAAATTAAATATTATAAAAAAATTTAAACGTCTTACGTTATTAATGAATTTTTCCGTTATCTAAATATATTTTTAAAACTTTGTAACTACCCATAGGTTTTATGATATAAAAGCCCAAAATATCCCCCAAATTAAAAAATCTCAACTTTGACACCGAATAACTAAAAATCTGAGGCAGTGGCTAAAATTTTGATTTCATATTAGTGATCAACACCAAAAATTTGATCAAAAATTATAGTTACCATAAATGATGCTTAGGGTCGTGAAAATTTTGTTATCCAGTGTTATTGGTGTATCGTGAGTTAGGATAATTTAAAAGTAATATAATATTGTATATTGTGTATATATATCTTTCATTCCAAGCTTTTATATTAAAAATTATCATATAAACAAACCAATTCCGTCAAATGGTTAACTATGTATAGCCGACAAGGCCAATCAATCTAACTAAGTTAAATATTCAAAATAGCTAAAATATCGAAGCATATAAGGTTAAAAAGTAAAACGTAAGTTAAATATTTAAAATGGCTAAACAGGGCCAAAGGCCGAAAGATTAAGGTTCACCAACATAAATATTATATAAAACAGCCAAAATTTAAAATGTAGGAAGCTTGTCTCACTATCTTCCGTACAAAACTGCCTTTTTTTTTAGGTGCCTGCATGAAAATTTTAGCTCACAAACAATTTAATATTATTTTTGATCTACTAAACTAAAAACATGGCCTAATACTGCCCTAACTATATTAAATTAACACATATATCCACTTAAATACATGCAGAATTAATACATGCAATGTTGACTGTGGCTACTACTAATTTCAGAATTGTAAAAAGAAATTTAACGGCTAATATCAAAGAAATGAGAATTAATTTGACGGTTTTAGAATATACCTATCGAAAAATTTTCTCAGAATTTCTTTTTAGCCATCTTAATGTTAATCAGATGCGTTCAATTTTTTTCTTTAAATTTTTTTTTCCTTAGCCGCGGCTTTTTACGCAGATTTTTTGCTGCTCTCTGACCATGCACTTAATGTAACTTTTCAATTGTCCAACTGCAGGTTATTGCCAAACTAACAGATTTAGTCTGGTTTTACATAATTTCCAAAGCCAATTTGCAATGGTTATACCTTCAATTCAATTTCGCGAGTTGAAAATTTGCACGTCCAAATTATAGATTTTTATAAATATATGCAATAATACCTTGTGTTGTAAATGAGAATTTTATATTTGGATTTTGCTAGGAATGCAAGCAAAAGAGGGATAGGAACTGTGATTTTAACACACACAGAGAAATATGTTTCGATATAAAGGCAAGAGAGTTCGGAGGATAGATAGGATATTAGTGTTTTTTAAGTAAATAGAATAAATGTTGCCATAGTCAATCATATTTATCCCGCTTCATGACATAGTTATATTAAATTATTCTTAACCTTGCAAAATGGCCTCATATCAAAGAGCACCTTACCCATGTTCTTATCACCCTTTCACTTTGAATAGGCACTTAATATATCAAATGATACCCTAAAGATAGGTAATATTTAGACCAAAGTGACAATAATTATTGGTTATTTTAATTCAGAGGTTACGAGAGGAGCTCAACCGTAATTGATACTTTCTGGGGTTAAATTTAGCTATCCAATCAAAAATCAAATTTTTAGTTGACTTAATTGAAGGGTGGTAAGTATTTTGCTTTTTTTAGACTCATTAAATGAGTTCCCTTTACGCTCTAATTGTGATGAGTTGCAAACTCAGGCATAACTGATGTCTTCATCCTCATATGAGCTCACTATCTGGTAAAAAACTATGTCATAATGCATTTAAAATTAAAGCCTTGGGCGCATGAAAGCATTATATAACACAGGTCAACAAATTATTGAGATCTATGAGCTAACCATAGAGATCAAACCTGCCATGTTAGGGATATTTAAATCCGTTTATTTTTTTTTAAACAAACATAGTATGTCAGCTACGTAAATTTTAGAAAAAAATGTCAAATATTGAAAAAAATAATATTTGTATTTAAAACAGTGAAACTATTATATTCAAACACCATATAATATTTTATTATAGCTATAATAAATTTGGGTCATATTAAGGTTGGGGTGCCAAATTGTATAATCTAAATGTTGATGTAAGAGCTTGATATACTTAGAATATTTTTCATTATTAAGATAAAATATTTAAGTCACAAGGAATTTTTATATGAAAAAAAAAATTTAGTTGTGTCTTAGGGCATTCTCGAGGTCGCAATATCTGTCAGTTTGGTCAAAAAAGATATTTTTTACGGATCTAAATAGCCGAAAACAAAAAAAATTCGAAAAACAGAAAATATATATAAAAATGCCATCATGGGAATGTATTCATTTATATATTCATAATTTTTTTTTCTGACTCTGATATTTGTCGACCTGTGTAATTAAGGTTAATTAAATTTTTTACATAGCCAGTAGAAAGATGTAAACGCAATAACACGACAATACATTATATTAATAAGAACTTGCTAAGTTTTTTAAGATTTGTGTGATACAGCTTGGCCACAAACAATAACAAAATATCTAATTATGTCTTTAAAATTTTATAGGTTTAAAAACCTGCGAATTTTTTTATATAACCCTACATAAACAACATATTTGTTATTGTGATTTTATTTTTTATTGAGGTTCAAAGTACGCACAGGAATTAATCTGTACTAATCATGCTTACTATAAACAGGTTCAACAAAATCCTGATAATTCGAGTTTGAAATCCTTTCATACATAAAAACAATATTTCTGTTAAAAAAAATTCTTAAAAATTAATATTATATAATTTTTGTAGCATTTTACCATTTTTAGAAAAATTTTTGATACAAAAATTCAAGAATCTATTAAACAAATTTAAGAGAAGGTCTATTTTTACTCATTTTTCCAAAAAAATTATAAATACGTGAATCTGTAAAGACATATTATTGCCTTGGCGTTTTATAAAGCCTCAAAAACGCTTATTGATGTGAAATCCTATTTTTTTCAATTTTAGATAAAAGGCAAACCAATTATTAGAAGGCCTAATTTAGTCTTAAATGATACAGTACCCCTTAAACAAAATAATCCTATTAAACAGTTTTAAACGCATTTTAAACATAAAAGTTTAGTTTTGTTTTTAAAATATATGTTTCACAATTTGAATAAAGGCGTTGGCTTATAATGGCAAAATTATTATTTAAATATTAACAAAATATTATACCAAGAAATAAAAACTTAATTTTTAGTTTAAAAAAATCAAAATATGTATGGCCCCCTATTTAAATTTTGGGAGATGAGCTAGTTTAAACAATAATTTTTTGCTTTATCCAAGACACATTCCGCATTATTTCTACAGCGATTGCATTAATACTTGCCGAAGTTGGAACAAATTGAACAATTATAATCGATATTTAGATGTATCAGTCCATTACGCTAGCTTGCCTGATATTCCTGATTGATGCCCACAAGTTGGATCCTCGAAAACATTTAGGTAGGTTTTTATCATGTCATTTAAATAATATTTCGTAAACTTACTATATTTAAGGCGTTTGTTATTACCAGTGTTTAATAAAAAAGAATTCAGCCGCAGTGAATTCCTCAATTCTAGTGATTGGTGAGGAAAGAAAAAAGTTAATATGAGGGAATTCAATTTTTCACGGGGGTGAAATATATTCAAATTAAAAATTTTCATATAAAAAAAAATGAATATTCCTCATTTTAATAAAAAAGAACTCAATTTTTTTATTTTTTGGTAAAACGGAGTTTTGATAGTATTGATGAACATCTTCTTTTTTTTCAATATGGAATTTTTTCAAATGAGTCGGAGTGAGGTACTCTGGGCAATTTTTGGAAAACTTTAGTTTTTTATATGGCCAAACTCATTTTTATTATTTTTAAATTTTATTATAATTAAAATTTTCATAAATTTTTTAAAGAACCAAGCTCAGATTTATTAACTTTTAAATAATATTTCCTTAATTTGGTATTCTTGGGTACTAAATGCCATATTTAATTAATTCACACTCAAAGCAATTATACCCAAATTTGGCAGCAGTTCCCTGTGATAATCTTAAAGTTCATTCAGCTTGTTCGGAGAAGCCATTTGAGCTCATTTGAGGAGAAAAGAAACAAAATGCATTTTTTATTGAGAATTATTCATTTTTACAATTAGGAATTTTTTTTGAGGTGAGTTGCAAGAGAAAGGAAATTTTTTTTTTCATTTAAATTTTTTCAAATAAAGGGGGGTAAAAAATGGTAAAGAGTTGAGTTCAAAATATGGCTAATTTTGCCAAATATTTTGAACTCCAACTCTTACAAATAATTAAACACTGGTTATTACAATGAATGTTTTTGAATCATGTATTAAACATGAGTAAATTTTATTAGCACGAAGCTTATAATTTTAACCAGGCCTGGGGAAAAGAAAGAGCTAGTCTTTAAAGGGGATTATTTAGGGGTTCTATTAAAAAGCTCACTTTTTTTTCTTAGTACTAAGGGGCTAATTATCTAGCTTTTTGGGCTTTTTAATAATATGAACATTCTAGCTACAAAATAAAGAAGAAAATATTAAAAAGCTATCCCCATGGGGTTTAAAATTTAAAATTATTATAAGCTTTTTTCCCTTTTTCTTAGCTCGAGAAAAAAGAGCTTCCCCCCTTTGGCACACACTTTTTTCAGCATTGTTTTTAAATTGATTATAGACTCGGTTGTCATTTTCGCAAGCATCGCTTATCCTTATCCTGCGACACATCACTCTAATAAAACAACACTCGAGGAATCGCTAAAAAATTTTATAATGGGTGGCAATAAAAAAATGGCGCTCTCTTATTCGGGTTACCTGGAATGCCTAAAATTCGGTGAATACTTGAGCCACAAATATTTTGACTTTCACAGCTTTCGCATGTTAAATGAAACCGAAAAATTAGAACTTATCCATAATCGCACTACAGCTGGCTGGTCTTCAGATGAAGGTAATAATGCAGATGAGCTCTCGAAAACAGGATCAGAATTTGATGCCCTCGATCACACGAGTTTAAAGCCCAATCTAAAAGCCATTCTGGCCGGTATGCTCATGCCACGACACATTAGTCTAGATAGAAACGCCATTTACTTAAATATTTGGAAATCTATTGTGAATTTCAACAGTTATCATAAAACGGAGCATATGGGAGAACATCTAAAGCCCATAAAGATTAGGAATCATCAAAGTTTCGAAAGGTTGTATAAAACAAAATCAAGGTTCACCAAGGATGTTGATATGGTCCCCTTGATAGCCAGAAGTATTAGAGATTGGTCATTTGTGGTAGAAAATAGCACTTGCTCTCGATTTAAACTCAGCGAGGCAGAACCAATAAATGGCACGAATTTAACTGAACAACTCAAACATAATGAAAATGTCTTATTTAAAGAACTTAAGGATTTAACAGCAGGACTGAAAATTTCGCTCCAGCGGTCAGCGGTACAACATTTTGTCGAATTTATATCAGTAAAGCTAGCCGCTATAGTAAAAGGTATGTTAAAAAATAATGTCTTCAGTAGGGAGCATATGATTGAATTTATGAAAATTATTGGTTATTATTTTTTACAAAATGTTATTTTAACACAAATCTGCAAAAATATTGAGCATTCAAAGTTTAAAAATGCAGAAAAATAATATAAAATAAGGCCTTATCTCTAATGTTTTTTTATACGTTTTAATTATTATCAAAACAGGGCTATATTTCTATCAAGAAGTTAAAATAAAAAAAATGACTGTATGCGACAACTCCTCAAAATTTTTTTTTAGATAGTTTACTTCATATTGTTTAAAACTCACTTGTTTTTTTTTTAATCTTTTTATAGTTAATTATATAGCTGGCTTACAAAGTCGTAAAAAACGATAAACGGAAATTTGGTTAGCAGTGATAGCATATATTTTAATTAGTTTATATATCAAAAAAAATTAAATTATATTATCTTTTTTGGGTCTTAAATGTATTTTAGGGAAAAGTTTTTGACAATTATTTTGCTGACCTAAAATATAGGGTTGAACACGGTTATAAAAACAGTTGTATCTTATATCTTTTCTTCAAAAATGTTTTAGCTTTTTTGCTTTATGCCCCTGGTTTTTTGTCTCGAAAGATTCCTTTGTTAGTTAATACTGCTAAAATTAGCAGGAATAGACAAAAAGAAAAAATTACAAGTAAACCAAATTTTTTTATCGGGCATTAATAGTTGAACTCTGAGTAGACTAAGTCATTGTTAATAGTTGATCTAAAATTTTAACTGTATATTTTAACTAGGTCTTACTTAAGCTATTTAAAAAACTGTAAATTAATAGTTAATTTTAAATAAAGCCTTAACATTTTTTTTAAATCGCGTAAGGAAATTTAATTAGGATATCTTGTACTCACACCAATTTAATTTTATTTCACATTAACCCGCGATTAGCACTGTGGTGTCCATACGGACCCCAGCACATATAAAATTTTAAATATCCTTAAAAATATTATATATTATGGGTCTAATTTTTGTAACTTTTTCTTAAATATATAATAAACAAAACTAGTTAATATTTGGTTTAAGTTTTATAAGAAAATTCGTTTGGAAAGTTGAAATTCTATTGGTGTCCGTATGGACCCCACAATCATTTCACTGTTGAAAACCATGATATTGCCTCAGTGTATATTTAAATTAAAAAAAATACAACCTTATTTTCTAGGTATTTTTTTTTTAAAGTTTTACATATTAAGTTTATAAAATGTTTGTATTGTATAATAATAATAGGAATAATTTTTTTTTCTTATTAATAAAATATTTAGTTCTAAAGGTGAATAATAAAAAAATAATTTTTTATTTCAAAAAATTTTTTGTGAATTTTTTCAAAATGTTCTAAAAGACCTAAAAACACTATTTTTTCAATTTAATACATTTAGTTCATTGACAAGATTTATCTGATGGGGTATGGAAAAATAAAAAATTCTCATTTTTTAGATTTTTTTATACTTTTACAAAATTTACCATTTACATTAATAATAACCTATCTTAGTGTGTATTTAAAAAGTACGTAAATTTCTTCAAAATTATAAAAAAAAAAAAATAAAGTTCATGGCTATTAAACTCTCTACGTTATAAAGGTATTAAATTAGGATCCCTATGGACCCCATTATAGCATCGCGTTACAAATTCACCCTAACATTCGCGGTTTAAATTAGTCCCGCTTAAACAAATTAGATCATAGTTAAACTTTAACTTAGTTGTACCATGAATGCCCACGTATTTGGGAAAAACAACTAATTTTTTCTAAAAATGTGAATCACCTAAAAATTACAATGGAGTACATTTTTGATTTATCTCTCAATATATTTGCATAAAAATATTAAAAAAATGTTAAAAAGTAAAGAAAATAATTGAAAAGCATTATATCGGCTAGTTCGAATATTATAGTTTGTACATTAGTTAAGACAAATCTATTAAATAACTATTCGATTAAAATAAAATGAATAAATTTTTAAGCATAGGATGAAATTACAGAAATACAAATGTTTTAA
>JAUIRJ010000421.1:0-16968 GCA_030555515.1 Acutogordius australiensis | reverse complement strand
ATAATAAGCGAACAAGTATATTTTTGTCCTGTGCTGCTATTCAAGTGACCAACTTTTTTTTATTAAAATTGAAGGGTTTCAACATCTTAGATATTCGGGTGGAGAGATTTTATTATGGGCATGCCGGATCATTGAGAGGGCCACGAATCACGTGATCAACTATTTTTAAAAGGTTTCGGTTTAAAACAGATGTTTGTAAAATTTAAAATACAAGGTCATTGAAGCCCCATAATTCAAGGTTCATTGAAGCCCCAGGGGCGGTAAAATAGTTTAACATGAATTTTATGGCCAAAACTTTGAATATTTTGTGTGTTTTTTATTATCTGAAGAATATATAAATTCAATTATCTCATTAATTTTTAAATCAACATGATTAACGAACATATTTTAAATTCACATTTCACTGTATTTTTTAATTTTTTTTGAGTAGCTCAAAAAGTATTTTATACAGAATACCAAAATTTATAGAAGATAATTTACTACTGTAAAGTTTCTTTCGCAGCAGTTAAAATTATTCTAGCATGCCTACATCTTTAAAACCCCTTAGGTTCATTAAAACCCCAAGGTAATAAATGTCCCGGTCTCGTAATTACAAAAGTTTAAAAATATGTTTACATTACGGAAACATTCATTAGGCGTTTAATTTTTTTTTTATAATATTTTAATTTTTTTATTATTGTAAAATTAGTGGTTTTCGTCATAAAACCTAAATAACCTGAAATTAAATTGCTAATTATTTTACATAATCTTTTTTAGATATATTTTTCATAAGAAATCTAATATGCCAATAGATTTTTTGAAAAATTAATAGCCAACAAAACTTTATGGACTTTTTTTCTGAAATTTGGACGCAGTATAAAAAAAAGTTGGAGGCATTAGGGAACCCGGTATCATTATCGCAAGAAAATGCTTTACAAATCCCTGAAAATCGTTTATGTTGTTATTTTGTTGTCCAGTTATAAATGCTTAAAAGTTACCATAATCAGTGTAATCTTTTTTTGTAAAGATAAAATATAATATGCAGCTAAATGGTGAAAAATATAATACGTTCAAATACAAAAACAAAAAATTGTTGACACAAAAACAAAAATTATAACAACAAATACTAAAACAAAAATGAGTTTTTAAATAACAAAATTAGCCTTGTCAAATACCAGCTTTGAATGCCGACCCCTACTTAGAGGCATTTTGCATAACCGTCTAAGCAATTTTTGATTGATCAGGAAGCCTATTTTAAGTAGACAAAAAAATAATAAAACAAGGTAGCCGCGGTAGATAGGCTCATTTCGGATCCAAATTTAAAAATTCGCCCCTTCTGGAGGTATTACACAGGTCAACAAATATCAATGTCAGAATCGTGAATTTTATAAAAACATAAAAGAATGCATCCCCATGATGGCCTAATCTCATATATATTTTTCGTTTTTCTTAGTTCTTTCAGTCTTTGGCTCCTTAGATCCGTCTATAACGAAAAATGGCCTTTTTGACCAAATTAACAGATCTAAATATACCGTATAAAGAAAAAATTTAAAAATCTTTTTCACTTATAAAAATCCCTTGTAACTTATATTTTTAATCACAAATAATGAAAAATAAATTTTATTAATATATCAAGCTCTTACATCGACATTTAGATAATAAAAAATATTTCGCGTCCAAACTTAAATACGACACGATATATTATCGGTTTTTAATGAAAATATTATTTAAAGTTTGAATTTAACAGTTTAAATATTGTGAATAGGCAAAAATAAAATTTTAATTTATTTTAGTTTTTCTTATTGGTTTTTTGACCTTTTTTCTACAATTTTCAATGTATATAACTGACTAAATAAGTTTGATTAGGAAAAACGGTAAACGGATTTGATATTTCCTAAGATGGCAGGTTTGATCTCTCTAGTTAATTCATAAGTCTCAAAAAAATGTTGACCTGTGTTATATATGTTAATATTTTTTAGACCTGATAAAATGTTATGGTTCAGTTATTACTAAAAGAATGCACTCTTAACCAAATGACCCGAAAAATTCCAGAAAAGCAAGCTCTAGTACCATTCTTTTATTCATACTAAATACTATCCTGCAAAAAACGGAAAGCTTTTTTTAGCTGAAACAAACAATTCTACACACTTTGTTAAAGGCACTTTAAGGGTTTATTTAGAAATATGCTCAATTAAGGTTTTCACGATATTAATGTGTTGATCCCGGACCCGCCTTTGGCTTTTTAATTTTTTTATAAATGAAGTCGAGGAAATGGCAGGGCAATTATATTAAATGAGGTAAGGTAAATTTTTAAACCCTTAATCGGAATAATTGCTTTATTCTGTGTACCATTTACAGTTAAAATATTCCGCAAAAAATTCAACACACCTATACAGGTGTAAGAATATTAAAGTGGCTCTTTAATATATGGAAAAATTAAGTAGGCCAAATAAAATTTTCCCTTAATTACTATTATTAAAACAAAAAAACCTTAATGGGGCTAAGGGCATATAGGCGTGCTACGATCTAATTAGCTAATGGGATATAACCTAAGTCATGATAGCAAACAATAGACAAGTTATTAATAAAGGTTATTTTATTAAAATTAAAAAAAAATATATAATGCTTTTTCCTGTAATTAACATTATTATAATTTCCTGAATATAAATTAGCAAAATTAAATTTAAAGGAGTTAACTTACATAAATTAGGTATATTGGCTTTACCCATCTCCCAAAATAAGGGGCACAAGTCACCTTTGCCACTTATACCTAGCCGGGTCTTTTGCCGCACAAGTCCAAATGATCACTAATTTATTTAAACAATTTAATATGAACTTTGTTAGGTAGGAAATTTTTTATGAAAACAAACAAATCTAAAAAATTGGAATACAAATAAACTTTTTTTGATAGTATTGCACTCCAAAGGCATGAATATAACAAAAATTAGTTTTTTAAAATCTTACAAATCCTTTGTTTAACTTCCAGTTTCAGAATACCTTTTTTTTAAAAAACGGGCAACAAGGAATTTCACCATTGGTTATTTGATGCCACAAAGTAATTTTAACTCATCTTTTGAGTAAACTAATTCAAACTTCTACGAAAAAAATCTCTCGTTTAAACTCGCCCAAAAGCTTACCATGTTATTTAAATATGTTACTGTGCCAAAATATTATTTAATAGGCCTAAAAATTATATAAAACCTAGGCTCGTCTTCGGCGCCCTTCTCGAATTGCTGATTTGGATCTGGGCCTATTTAATGGTAGCAAGTTTAAATAACCGGTTTAAATTTTTAACTATAAAATTTTTCTATTTTTTGCAGTATTAAAAATGATTTAAAATTGTGATGTCAATAATACATATTTGCATTTGAAAAGTTTAAGAATTAATGATAGAAAGATGGAGATGAATTTTTGATTAAATTGATACTCAAAAGGTATCATTGAACCTGTTACCCTCATATTGAAAATACCTGAATATGTTTGCAGCTTGTAAATTTTCAAACTCGCTATAATTTAAAATAACGTATCTAGACCAAATCGTTTTGCTCATCATAGGCACATCTCCAGCGCACTCTATGCGCCCACCCGCCTGCGCTTTAAGTCTCTTACCTAACAAATTTAAAAAATAAAACGTTAACATCACTTGCTATAGCAAACAACAAGATATAAAAATATGTTAAAAGGAATTAAACATTTATGCTAAGAATATAATATGTAATTAAAAATTATATTGTTATATTGAATTTAATAAAATCAAATATTTAGAAAATCAATAAATGATTTGCCTAAATTTTTTTTTTAATTCATATGTTTATATTCATAAAGATTTTTTTGTAATCTCATCTACGTGCTCTTTATAATATAAAAAGCTTTACGGTGTTTAAGAAAAAAATTTACCTATTAGGAGTAATATGAGTCATAGAAACAAGAACACGATACTATATTTAAGGCTTCTTTTCTGTAAAATTCGAGTGGTAATAAAATCCGCATGACTAATTTTTTATTCTAATAAAATGTGATATATGTTAATGGCTACAGTGCTGGTACATTAGAAAATTAGATTCTTTGTCACCAAGTTTTTTACCTCTCATAAACAGATTAGTATAATAAAGCTTGCTCCAAAAAAAACGTAAAATAAGGCTTCTTTTGCAAACTATATTATGATATTACGACACTTGATTTATAAAAGTTAATAACACCTTTCAAACGTATAGTTTGTACTTGACGTGGAACTTAATTAGCAATCAGGTGCCAAAGAAATTACGGTGTCAAATAAGGCTTAAAAGTCGTCTTTATGCCCGAATGCCCGATTCGATTCAATCCATATTATAAAACTTTAAAGTGGTCAAAACTTGTCCTGCTCAATTTTTTTGTGATTAGATTCTATCCTGCTCGAATAAACGTGCCAGAATTTTATAATGAAAGAATTAAGAAATTATAAATGATTTAATTATGTGTTCAAAACTGAGTTTTAATCATTTGACTCGGTTTGGCAATTAAATTTTTATTTCGTAATTTTGAAAAATTTATTATTTTTTTTTTCGAAAATTTTCAAATGTTTTTTATTTCAGAAAACGAAATTTATGTGCAACACTTGGCAACTTTTTAAAAAAATGGGTTTATTTACAAAACAAAATTTTGAAAAATTTGGAAATTTAAGAGAATAAAAACTTACTTTGCACGTGGCCAAAGGTAAAAATCTACATGATTTTTTGCTAGAATTTGATGCTTAAATAAATAGTCATTTTATATATCACAAGTAAATAATAATTCATGAAAGTTCAATGAATTACAAATCGCAGTGAAGTAATTTATTATATGGCCTCAATTATAACTTTTTCCGGTTTCACAAAATATCTTACATCTCAGAAGTCAAAATATGACAAATTCGGCAAAATCGACTGATTTTGTGTTTCGCTAGTAAAAAAATCTAACATTCTATAAAAAACCTGAAACTTTATTAAATTAAATATTAAATTTTCATTATCAAGAACAAACCTCCATCTGGAATAAAAATTTCCCAACTTTTATATAGCAAATTTTCACCGGTCGAAAATATAAATATTTTGTATTAGCTGTTAAATAGTTTTTTTTATAATATTTAAAGTATTTTAAACTCATTTGTTTTTCTTTTTATTAATTTTTATTATATTTTTCATTATTTAGAATAAAAATTAAAAAGTGATTTTAATATGCAAAGAAATTATTTTTAAGTTTATTTTACCTTTAGGATTTCTCGAAGTTGCAAAACCAGTCAATTTAAATTAAATATAGCCAACTATCTAGGTTAAAATTGTCTGCTATGTTATTAACCGCAATCGTGCAGGTGTGGGAGTTATCCCATCACTTTTTTTAAGATATATTTAATACAAACAAACAAAATTTTTCCTTGAATAATTTAAATAACTTTTATATTTTTTTTAATCAGTGTATTATTCAACATATTTATTTTTTAGTACTGAGTTGGGGTATCGATGCCCCCTATGACCTTATGAAAGATAATATAGACCTAATTATGATGTTAAGCTAATTTTAAATCTAGATTTATCCTATAAACATATGGTTTAAATAAAATGTTGAAATAAATATAAATTTTTAAAAACGATCAACAGACCAAATATCAAGTTTATTAAACATAATAATAGACAAAATACTGAAACTATTACACAAATTTGGCAGTTTTTGAATGTTTTTTTTATGTTTAAAATATGTTAGAAATTTTATATGTCTGATTTTTAACATGGATATAAAGAGCAGTTATGACATTGAAAATTTTTTTTTCTAAATTTTTAAAACTGTAATAATATTCATCTTTAATAAAAACATAATTTATGCACTTGAAATTGGTTAAAAATTTAATAACTAAATTTTTTTTTTTTTTTTTTTTGTTATTCTGAGTAAACAATAAATAAATCTGATAGAATTGCGCTTATATTTAAATAAAGGATTACGTATTAATTTTTGAAATTTAAACTAAAACATATAAAACATATTTTTGACCTTAAATTGTATTGACGATGGCGTATAGAACAGGGGAGGGGGGGGGGGGGGATTGTGAAACTGGAGCGCTCTCTCTCCCCCCCCCCTCCCAAGTGATTACTTTTGCGTTATATAGGCTATAATAAATCCACCCCATTGTTTCTCAAATGCTTCCCAAGTCTAATTTATTTCAACGCCCCCCCCCCCCCCGCTTATGGAAATCTCTATAACTTTAAGAGTTGTAAAGCTATGATCTTTAATTTTTATTATTTTAAAGAGAAATACGTGCTTTTTAATTATCGATTAATATAAGTTATTATTAATGAATATTGCAAATTTTATTTAACACAAAGTAGAAAAAAATCTGAAAAATTAAAATTTTTTATTTTTCCATATTGCTTTGAATAAATAATGTCAAATAATTAAATGTATCAATATTATAGATCAAATTGTGCTTTTACGTCTAGTAGAACCTATTTAGAGAGTTTCATGAAAAAAAATAATTTGATATGAAAATTATTTTTGGCTGTTATTTACCATAAAAACTAAATATTTAAAAGAGAAAAAAAAATAATTCATATTATTATTGTACAATACTAACATTTTGTATACTTAATAATTAATTTTATTTATAAAAAACTGAATAAGGTTGCAATAAATTAAGTTTAAATTTATATAGAGGCAATAACATGGTTTTCAACAATTAAATTAAGATGGGGTCTATATGAAAACCAATTTAATTTCTAAATTCTAAACAAATTTTGTTATTAAATTTAGACTAAATTTTAATTACTAGTTTTGTTTATTATATATTTAAGAAAAAAATCACAAAAATTTGGACCATAATATATAATATTTATAAAGACTAGCCCATGTGGCCCGGCTCCGCCCGGGCAACTTGACATGTTAATTAAACTGATTGGCTGTGTACATGACATTTTAAGTAAACTGATTGGCTGTGTACACGATCCGTTGATATATTTAAATATTTAATTTGATTATAAAAAACCAAATTATTAAAAAATAAATAATTTAAAAAAACTTATTAAAATTTAAAAAGTTTTTTTAAAATATACATAAAAATTAAAAAAAAATTTTTTTAAAAAAAATTAATCTAATAAAATTGAAAAATTTAAATAAAAATTCATGAAAAAATATCAAATATTTAAAAAGCTTTTTTTAAAATATACATAAAAATTAAAAAAAATTTGTCTAAAGAATTAAATTCCAAATAAAATTGAAAATTTTTTCAAAGTAATTCATAAAAATTATGAAATAATAAAAAAATTTATTAAAATTTAAAAAAAAATTCATGAAAAATGAAAAAAATTTTTTAAAAAAATTAAATTTTAAATAAAATTGAAATTAATCAAATAAAATTGAAAAAATATCAAATATTTAAGTTTTTTTTTAAATATACATAAAAATTAAAAAAAATTTGTATAAAAAATTGAATTCCAAATAAAATTAAATCTGACATAATCCAAATATACCAAAAGCTTTAATAACTAATTATTCTAATTACAAATTCAAGTACTAATTCAGACTAAATCTATTTAATTCAATAAATTAAAATAGTAACATATAAATCCCTAAATAGAAACCTATTTGGTAGCAAATATCATCAAGTTAAAAGAAAAGAATTATTCCTATATACTTTCCTATGAAAATTAAAGCAAATACAGCCCAAAAAAATCAGTATTAAATCCAAAAACTAACCCTGAATGACTTTCCGACAAATCAAGACTCAAAGATCCTAAAATTTATACTAAATGATTTAAGTTAATTGTTAAAAAACAAAAATCTAAACATACCTTTAAATGTACGGGGTCGACAGTTTGACCGATAAAGTTGTACGGCTTATAAGGGCACAAATCATATATTTAGGTTAGGCATAATAAGATTAAGCCAATTCCGGGGCTCATCACATGCAGATCTTGCATCTGGGAGTAAATCACAGTTGTCTTAAGGTACAATTATTCAGTATAATATTATTTTACTAAACAAAGGGGGTCCGGGCCCGGACCACTTTGGTTAATATAATAAATTAATATAAACATTTCAAATAGAATATATATGTATTATAAATAAAATTTAACTTTTACGTATTGCCTGCTTATAGGTGTATTTTTGTATCTGAAAATATATGGCTAGACAAATAAAGTAGCTATGTCAATCACTTTATACAACGATAAAACTATCATTAAGGAATAGGATAAGACAAATTTTGATCGTTTTGGCGACCTTCTTGTGTGTTAATTTAATTCGTACAGAGCAACATGATTTCCAGGGTTTAGCGCCCTAGGTCTTTCACACCGCTATAGCTGAAGAGCTTCATTTTGCATAAATTTTAAGGACCTAACTTGCTTACATATATTATGGATAAGGACGTTTAAAAAATATTTTTTAACTACTCTTTAAGACCGAATTCCCAAAAAGTACATTTATGTACCTTTCGGTACCGGGCCGCTAACTCGGCTCCTCTGGGCTAAAAGAGTCTGAAATTTTGAGAAAAGGAAAAGGACTATACTATTATGATTCGATAAAAATTAAAGAAAAATCTGTAGTCAGAATTTTTGTCAAACCGATCCCGAGTGTAAAGTTCAAATTTTAATCCCCTGTTTAACCTTAAATATCTCGGTAACAGAAGCTGATAAAATCTCGAAACTTTCCAAAAACGTGGGCAATATTATAATAATTAACCTAAAAAAATTTCAATATAAGACCTTACCATTTAAAGCCCTGAGAGAATTTCGTCGTTTAAACAAAAAATAATAAAAATACAAACTCGACATTCCTAGGCACCTTTTCGACAAACGGTTTTTTTTTATCGCTACTGCTCGAAAAAACTTTTTAAAGTTAGGTTTTTCACACCCACCAGAAGTCTCGATCGCTTCCTAACTATCTTTCCGCACACATTCTCAACCTACCCTACAAAACCACACCTCACACGTCGCTCAACTACAAACCATCTCCGAGATCTAGCGTAGCAAAGAAAAATCGAGTTTGAAAATTGTATAGTAGACTAGCCCATGTGGCCCGGCTCCGCCCGGGCAACTTGACATGTTAATCCAACTGATTGGCTGTGTACACGACATTTTAAGTAAACTGATTGGCTGTGTACACGATCAGTCGATATATTAAATATTTAATTTGATTATAAAAAACCAAATTATTAAAAAATAAATAATTTAAAAAAACTTATTAAAATTTAAAAAGTTTTTTAAAAATATACATAAAAATTAAAAAAAAAAATTTTTAAAAAAAATTAATCAAATAAAATTGAAAAATTTAAATAAAAATTCATGAAAAAATATCAAATATTTAAAAAGCTTTTTTTAAAATATACATAAAAATTAAAAAAAATTTGTCTAAAGAATTAAAATCCAAATAAAATTGAATTTTTTTTCAAAGTAATTCATAAAAATTATGAAATTATAAAAAAATTTATTAAAATTTAAAAAAAAATTCATGAAAAATGAAAAAAATTTTTTAAAAAAATTAAATTTTAAATAAAATTGAAATTAATCAAATAAAATTGAAAAAATATCAAATATTTAAAAAGTTTTTTTTAAAATATACATAAAAATTAAAAAAAATTTGTATAAAAAATTAAATTCCAAATAAAATTAAATCTGACATAATCCAAATATACCAAAAGCTTTAATAACTAATTATTCTAATTACAAATTCAAGTACTAATTCAGACCAAATCTATTTAATTCAATAAATTAAAATAGTAACATATAAATCCCTAAATAGAAACCTATTTGGTAGCAAATATCATCATATCAAAGATCTGAAGTTAAAAGAAAAGAATTATTCCTATATACTTTCCTATGAAAATAAGCAAATACAGCCCAAAAAAATCAGTTTTAAATCCAAAAACTAACTCTGAATGACTTTCCGACAAATCAAGACTCAAAGATCCTAAAATTTATACTAAATGATTTAAGTTAATTGTTAAAAAACAAAAATCTAAACAAACCTTCAAATGTACGGGGTCGACAGTTTGACCGATAAAGTTGTACGGCTTATAAGGGCACAAATCATATATTTAGGCATAATAAGATTAAGCCAATTCCGAGGCTCATCACATGCAGATCTTGCATCCGGGAGTAAATCACAGTTGTCTTAAGGTACAATTATTCAGTATAATATTATTTTACTAAACAAAGGGGGTCCGGGCCCGGACCACTTTGGTTAATATAATAAATTAATATAAACATTTCAAATAGAATATATATGTATTATAAATAAAATTTAACTTTTACGTATTGCCTGCTTATATGTGTATTTTTGTAGCTGAAAATATATGGCTAGCAAAACAAATAAAGTAGCTATGTCAATCACTTTATACCACAATACTATCATTAAGGAATAGGATAAGACAAATTTTGATCGTTTTGGCGACCTTCTTGTGTGTTAATTTAATTCGTACAGAGCAACATGATTTCCAGGGTTTGGCGCCCTATGTCTTTCACACCGCTATAGCTGAAGAGCTTCATTTTGCATAAATTTTAAGGACCTAACTTGCTTACATATATTATGGATAAGGACGTTTAAAAAATATTTTTTAACTACTCTTTAAGACCGAATTCCCAAAAAGTATATTTATGTACCTTTCGGTACCGGGCCGCTAACTCGGCTCCTCTGGGCTAAAAGAGTCTGAAATTTTGAGAAAAGGAAAAGGACTATACTATTATGATTCGATAAAAATTAAAGAAAAATCTGTAGTCAGAATTTTTGTCAAACCGATCCCGAGTGTAAAGTTCAAATTTTAATCCCCTGTTTAACCTTAAATATCTCGGTAACAGAAGCTGATAAAATCTCGAAACTTTCCAAATACGTGGGCAATATTATAATAATTAACCTAAAAAAATTTCAATATAAGACCTTACCATTTAAAGCCCTGAGAGAATTTCGTCGTAAACAAAAAATAATAAAAATACAAACTCGACATTCCTAGGCACCTTTTCGACAAACGGTTTTTTTTTATCGCTACTGCTCGAAAAAACTTTTTAAAGTTAGGTTTTTCACACCCACCAGAAGTCTCGATCGCTTCCTAACTATCTTTCCGCACACATTCTCAACCTACCCTACAAAACCACACCTCACACGTCGCTCAACTACAAACCATCTCCGAGATCTAGCGTAGCAAAGAAAAATCGAGTTTGAAAATTGTATAGTAGACTAGCCCATGTGGCCCGGCTCCGCCCGGGCAACTTGACATGTTAAGTAAACTGATTGGCTGTGTACACGATCAGTCGATATATTAAATATTTAATTTGATTATAAAAAACCAAATTATTAAAAAATAAATAATTTAAAAAAACTTATTAAAATTTAAAAAGTTTTTTAAAAATATACATAAAAATTAAAAAAAAAAATTTTTAAAAAAAATTAATCAAATAAAATTGAAAAATTTAAATAAAAATTCATGAAAAAATATCAAATATTTAAAAAGCTTTTTTTAAAATATACATAAAAATTAAAAAAAATTTGTCTAAAGAATTAAATTCCAAATAAAATTGAAATTTTTTTCAAAGTAATTCATAAAAATTATGAAATAATAAAAAAATTTATTAAAATTTAAAAAAAAAAATCATGAAAAATGAAAAAAAATTTTTAAAAAAATTAAATTTTAAATAAAATTGAAATTAATCAAATAAAATTGAAAAAATATCAAATATTTAAAAAGTTTTTTTTAAAATATACATAAAAATTAAAAAAAATTTGTATAAAAAATTAAATTCCAAATAAAATTAAATCTGACATAATCCAAATATACCAAAAGCTTTAATAACTAATTATTCTAATTACAAATTCAAGTACTAATTCAGACTAAATCTATTTAATTCAATAAATTAAAATAGTAACATATAAATCCCTAAATAGAAACCTATTTGGTAGCAAATATCATCATATCAAAGATCTGAAGTTAAAAGAAAAGAATTATTCCTATATACTTTCCTATGAAAATAAGCAAATACAGCCCAAAAAAATCAGTTTTAAATCCAAAAACTAACTCTGAATGACTTTCCGACAAATCAAGACTCAAAGATCCTAAAATTTATACTAAATGATTTAAGTTAATTGTTAAAAAACAAAAATCTAAACAAACCTTCAAATGTACGGGGTCGACAGTTTGACCGATAAAGTTGTACGGCTTATAAGGGCACAAATCATATATTTAGGCATAATAAGATTAAGCCAATTCCGAGGCTCATCACATGCAGATCTTGCATCCGGGAGTAAATCACAGTTGTCTTAAGGTACAATTATTCAGTATAATATTATTTTACTAAACAAAGGGGGTCCGGGCCCGGACCACTTTGGTTAATATAATAAATTAATATAAACATTTCAAATAGAATATATATGTATTATAAATAAAATTTAACTTTTACGTATTGCCTGCTTATATGTGTATTTTTGTAGCTGAAAATATATGGCTAGCAAAACAAATAAAGTAGCTATGTCAATCACTTTATACCACAATACTATCATTAAGGAATAGGATAAGACAAATTTTGATCGTTTTGGCGACCTTCTTGTGTGTTAATTTAATTCGTACAGAGCAACATGATTTCCAGGGTTTGGCGCCCTATGTCTTTCACACCGCTATAGCTGAAGAGCTTCAATTTGCATAAATTTTAAGGACCTAACTTGCTTACATATATTATGGATAAGGACGTTTAATAAAATATTTTTTAACTACTCTTTAAGACCGAAATCCCAAAAGGTAAATTTATGTACCTTTCGGTACCGGCCCGCTAACTCGGCTCCTATGGGCTAAAAGAGTCTGAAATTTTGAGAATAGGTAAAGGACTATACTATTATGATTCGATAAAAATTTAAGAAAAATCTGTAGTCAGAATTTTTGTCAAACCGATCCCGAGTGTAAAGTTCAAATTTTAATCCCCTGTTTAACCTTAAATATCTCGGTAACAGAAGCTGATAAAATCTCGAAACTTTCCAAAAACGTGGGCAATATTATAATAATTAACCTAAAAAAATTTCAAAATAAAATCTTACCATTTAAAGCCCTGAGAGAATTTCGTCGTTTAAACAAAAAATAAAACTTTTTAGTGGATAAAAATACAAACTCGACATTCCTAAGCACCTTTTCGACAAACGATTTTTTTTTATCGCTACTGCTCGAAAAAACTTTTTAAAGTTAGGTTATTCACACCCACCGGAAGTCTCGATCGCTTCCTAACTATCTTTCCGCACACCTTCTCAACCTACCCTATAAAACCACACCTCACACGTCGCTCAACTACAAACTGTAAGAAGTGAGGATATATAAAGATATATATGCTATTTTATTATTGAATGTCCCATATATATAGAATAGAAATTTACATAGGAATAATAGAAGTATATCCAAGTATATAAATTAGAATACAAGTATCTCAAAATGATTTGCATACTAACATTACTGTCCCCTTTTTTTTGATTCTGACGGCGTCGCAAATTTCTACCAAGTTGTTTGACAAGTAAATCAAGGTAGGACTTTTTCGTAAAGTTGATGTTATCAATGGTCGACATATTTACGAGCAATGGGCTTGTCATAGACTGAATAGAGGCAGCTGATTTTTCTAGTTGATTCATTCTTCTAGCTTCTTCTCACCATCCATTTTAATGCTTCAAACTAGATTAGATTAGATGTTTACCAGGATGTCCTTTTGATTTACGAAACGTCCGTAAGGCATCGTTAAGTGTTTCGCATGGGACACCAGTCTTACTATCGGTGGCTTTGGGTCATAAGCAGATATGGTCACGTCTTAAGCTGTTTAAGTCTAAGTACGAACTCGTTTAGCTTTAAAAACGTACTTAGTTGCATCATTCTCATCCCAATTAAATTTATGATTTTTTACCGAGGGACGGGGTAGGCAATCAGCGAGGTTTGTTCTACCCGGTTTGTAATCGATCACAGTCGATTGCTGAGACTTTGTTGAGCCATAAAAGTAATCGTGTATTAGTTACAAAGTCTAAATCTCTTGTGGGACCGTGATTCGTTGGTTGTTTAGTATTCGGTCTTTTGGTAATCGTCGATCGTTTAGTGTTCGTCTTTGGTATTCGTCGATCGTTGTATTCGTCGATCGTTTGGTATTCGTCGATCGTTTCGTATTCGTCGATCGTTTCGTATTCGTCGATCGTTTCGTATTCGTCGATCGTTTAGTATTCATCGATCGTTTAGTATTCGTCAGTCGTAGACCTATTCTTCGGTCGTTTAATATTCGTCGGTCGTTTATAATTCGTCCTTTCAATATTCGTCGGTGTTTCATATTCGTCGGTTGTTGAAGACTATTATCATCCGGTCGTTGAGGACCATTATCATCCGGTCGTTGAGGACCATTATCATCCGGTCGTTGAGGACCATTATCGTCAGGTCGTTGAGGACCATTTATCGTCAGGTCGTTGAGGACCATCTATCGTCAGGTCGTTGAGGACCATTTATTGTCAGGTCGTTGAGGACCATTTATCGTCAGGTCGTTGAGGACCATTTATCGTTAGGTCGTTTAGACCATTTATCGTCAGGTCGTTGAGGACCATTTATCGTCAGGTCGTTGAGGACCATTTATCGTCAGGTCGTTTAGACCATTTATCGTCAGGTCGTTTAGACCATTTATCGTCAGGTCGTTTAGACCATTTATCGTCAGGTCGTTTAGACCATTTATCGTCAGGTCGTTTAGACCATTTATCGTCAGGTCGCTTAGACCATTTATCGTTAGGAAGAGGACCGTTATCGTATGGTAGAGGACCGTTATCGTATGGTAGAGGACCGTTATCGTCTCAGGTAGAGGACCGTTATCGTCTCAGGTAGAGGACCGTTATCGTCTCAGGTAGAGGACCGTTATCGTCTCAGGTAGAGGACCGTTATCGTCTCAGGTAGAGGACCGTTATCGTCTCAGATAGAGGACCGTTATCGTTAGGTAGAGGACCGTTATCGTTAGGTAGAAGACCGTTATCGTCAGGTCGAGGACCACTTAGACAAGTCGTTGCGGACCAATATACGTTCGGTCGTTAGCCCCATCCTAAAGAACATAGATCGTTCGGTCGTTGAAGATAATCGTTAAGAGTTTGGGCTTTATCGTCAGGTCTTTCAGGACCATATGGTTCGATGTTTAGGTTCAATGATCGTTCAGGCACCGTGTTTCTTGCCATTTTTTGGAGATTGGAAAACCCTTTCCGGTCTATGTTTTGACCATTCTGTCTGTTATTCAGACATCTCAATTCCGTATGAATGAGATTCGATTCTTAATTAGGGGGCCATTTCTGTACTAGTTGACGCAATCGTTTTAGACCGTGGTGTGCTTGTCTTTTAGACAAATTCGTTGCTCCATCAATTTTTGTCTTGTTACGGCACTTCTGTCTTTCAGACAAAGCTATAATTCGTAAACCCTGATTGACATTGATGAGGGTAATTGTAAGGTGCATCATTCGCTGAATATGGACCTTGTGCGTCAATTACTTGTATGGTTCCTCCCTCAATTAGAATCAGTTTTCCACAAGAATAATCGGGCCAACAAATAAAAGGGGGTTAACTTTAATTACTTTAAAAAAACAATTTTCCAATTTATTTAAAATATACTCGATGGCCGACGGGAGGTCCTTCTGGAAAACTCCAGCTCCCGCCTCGTCGCCAATGTAATAAGTGAGGATATATAAAGTTATATATGCTATTTTATTATTGAATGTCCCATATATATAGAATAGAAATTTACATAGGAATAATAGAAGTATATCCAAGTATATAAATTAGAATACAAGTATCTCAAAATGATTTGCATACTAACACAAACCATCTCCGAGATCTAGCGTAGCAAAGAAAAATCGAGTTTGAAAATTGTATAGTAGATTTGAAAATTGTATAGTAGATAGATTTGAAAATTGTATAGTAGATATTCAAAATTTAAGATGTGCTAGGGTCCGTATAAACCCCACAATATTAATCGCGGGTTAAGTTAGAGTTAGGCAGGTGGTAGGTGAAGTTTATTTTATGCTTACGACTGTTTTAAGTTTATATAGACATTATGAGCTAAAATAATTGCAAACAGCTAAAAACAGAATGTAGAATTGGCGACGGCTCAAGGGCGTAGCAAGTTGTAAAGCTTGGAGGGGGGGGGGGGGGGGGCAAAAAAAAATTTTGCTGTCTTCGGCGGCATAGTGCAAGCACGACCTTCGGTCGTGCCATAGTGTTTTAGTTT
Source organism: Acutogordius australiensis (assembly GCA_030555515.1). Lineage (NCBI taxonomy): Eukaryota > Metazoa > Nematomorpha > Gordioida > Gordea > Gordiidae > Acutogordius > Acutogordius australiensis. The sequence goes on along the minus strand of JAUIRJ010000421.1, from coordinate 793 downwards.
GAAATCTACTGATTCTTATGATTGTTACTTAATTTTGCTTTTCAAAATTTGAGTAATCATTAAGGACTTTTATAAATAATGTTTATATAAACAAACATATATGGTATTAAGAAAATTATATTATTGATATATTATATGCAATAAATTTTTATATTAATGATACAATTATGTAATGAATTTATATAATAAAAATATTTAACTAGTATTTTAATTTGAGGGGAAGGGAGATTTTAAAAACAAATATTTAAAAATATTTTAAATGTAATTTAATTTTATATTTAATTGGTAAGTTTGGGGGGGAAGGGGGGGGGGGGGGGGATATGCACTAAAAATTTTCAATTCGGGTGAGGATATGGCATGCTTGGGGGGGGGCCCTCTCCTACGCTAATGCTACGGCTAGTAAAAAAAATTAAAAAATTAAACGCATTTAATTAATAATATAATGGCTAGTGTATAAAGCATTTGAACCAAGGCCTGAACCTGAAGCCAGCCCTTTTAGGAAATTTTTTGCTTTTCTATTAAAAAAGCTTGTAAAATAAATGCTTTTTTACAAAGCCTCGCTTTTTATATAAAGGGCATTTACTAATAGTAATTTATTTACCAACTGCAAAACAAAAAAACTAAATTATTTTAAGCTTTATTTTTGGCTCGAGCAAAAAAGCCCATATTTTTCTCTTTGGCCCCCACTTTTTTCAGATTGCCTAAAAAAATTATCACTTAAATTTTTATTTTTATTATGTCATTAAAGTTTTTTTTAAAATTTGTTTTTACAATTTTGAGATTAGTATTAGCC
>JAUIRJ010000420.1:0-16990 GCA_030555515.1 Acutogordius australiensis | reverse complement strand
TTTTTTTAAATTTATTTACATAAATATATAAAATGTTTGAATTGTATAAAAGAGTTATGTTTTATATTTTTTCTCCTTAATATACCTAGTATTTAAGATAAATTATAGACAAAAATAATTAGAGACTGATAGCCGAATAAAGTTAGAGCCTTATACGGTATATTTTAATATAGTTTTAATTTAATGAATTAGCCTAGATATCTTAAAGGTTTCACAAATTTTGATAATAGTACTACAATGAAAATTTTAATTTTTTTGCGCTCGTGGCAAAATGCAGTAATTACCTTCAATTTATATTTCTCCTATCTATTTTGATTTTCAATTATTTTGGGCTTCTAAATTTGCTGCATTCGCTTTAAGGCCGCAGATGACTAATGTCACACTCCCTTGATATGACATAAAGGACCTACTGCCTCTAGATCGTTGTATCACGGTAGTTTTATGCTCCTTCAGCCCTATAACTTCTCTTATTTTTGAATTGGTGTTTGTTGAACTATAGTGAGCTTATGGTTTTGAGTACGAGCACATTTCCCCACCGACCCGTCGTCTAAACCTTAACCCATATGTATTATTAATAACATGCAAATACCTGGTATTACTAAAGAAATCCTTGAGGACGTTGTCTCATTTTTCTTTATTATGTCGAGCTGAAAGCCATAAATGATGCCGGGAGTAAGGTTATTAATCACCTTGTCCTTAATTTCAGTCTTTACGCCGTTAGCTTCCATGTACGTTTGGTTAGATCTATTCATATTTATGTAGTATTAAATACATGATTTAGACACAACCATCACACATCAAACAATTGAATGGTATTTTTATCGATGCATCTCATTTTTAAGATTTTTCATAGAGGGCAAAACTTTTCAGACATTAAAACCTAATTATATGAATTACTGATTTCATCTTCTATTTTGACACGGTCTTTTGTTTATCTGTAATGACTATAAGACTCTTTAAAACTATCATAGTTAAAATAGGAGTAATTTTTAGAACGAATTAATATTTTTGTTGATTATTGCCAAACAAATTAAATTTATTCTATTCCGATCGCCAAAAATAACATAAAAGGTTTGCTATAGAATGTGTTTAAATTCCCTCTCTGAAATATGGGAAGAGGGCCATTACACTTATTTTAAAAATATCTACCAAGTCAATATTTAATTTTTATAACAAGAGGGATTTCTAATGTTAATTGTTGTGGATAAAAATTAAGTATTGTTTTAATAACATTATATAAAAAAATATTGAAACTTTTCTTTTTATACATTTTTTGAATATTAATTTAATGTTAAAAGATCTTTTTTTTGGTTATAATACTATAAATACTTAGCTAGCTAGTAAATTGAATAAATATCATTTGACAAAATCATGACAAATTACATCCGTCCCCTCTACAAGCCTTTTCATATGATTTGATATATTTAATTAAAGATTTACATATAAATTTTTGAGTATCCAGGGCTGTTTAAACTAGCATCTGCAACCCTTTTTGCTATATTCTTTCATTCCTTAGATACGTTAAGAAATGCACTAAAAATTGGGCCTCATAAAATAAAACCCATCTTTTCCTCGCCAAATTAGAAAAATTTTTTATTATATTGCTGCATATTTTATTGCTTTTTACCAATTAAACTACAGTATTACAAGTACAACAGTTTTAAAACTACTTTTCTAACTTTTATATTTTACTAAAATAATATCTTTTAAGTTGATGTTGCCTTTAGTAAATTATATCTAAAACTTGCAAATGATTTTAATAATAAAGTATTAAAATGGCTATTATACAAATTAAGTATATATAAATAATAAATTTTTTAAATGCTCATGCTTGCATAAAAATTAAAAACCAAAAAGCCATCTCATTGCTGATTAAAAAAGATTATTATAGCTCCTAATTAGGAACTGAAAAGTTATAATTTTGGTAAATCATATTATACTTTATACAAAACTATGTATGTATAATATTTAATGCTAATAAATTAAAAAATAATTCTTATTTTATAGATTAATAGCATATAACTTTAGTTTACATTATTTTCTTTATTTTTCCAAGCCTTAAAGTTAAGCCATAAAAATAAATTTTGTATGCTTCAATTTTTTTGCACTTAAATTATTCTAAAATTCAAAGATATTCTTCGTATAAAAAAATTTAAACTGCTAATTAACTTCAGATAATATTTTATTATAATCCGATATAATATCGTGTCCTTAGGTTGTAGTGTTAAATATTCTGTACAATCAAAAAGAAATTTAATTTCTCATTATTTGATATAAAAAATAAGTTATAAGTAATTTTAATAAAAAAAATCTCAAAATCTTTTAAGGGTATTCTCGCGTCTCCAAATCTTCAATTTGGCCGAAAATGGCCCATACTTTGATACAAAAGAATAGCCAAAGGCGAAAGAAGCCTTGGGCATAGGAATATGATAATGAAATAAGGCCATCATGCTGGCGTAGGAGAGGGGGGGTTGGGGATGAAACCCCCCCCCCCCCTCCTCCCCAAGCATGCCATATCCCCCCCTCCCCAATGAAAATTATCAGTGCATATCCCCCCTCCCCCCCCCCCCGCTTAAACTTAAATGTCAATTTAAAATTAAATTACATTTAAAATTATGTAGCATTAATATAAAAGCATATTCCATTAATATTTGTTGTGTACTTGTATAACCATTTTTATTATATAAATTCATTACATAATTGTATCATTAATATAAAAATTTATTGCATGTAATATATCAATAATATAATTTTCTTAATACCATAAGTTTGTTTATATAAACATTATTTATAAAAGTCCTTAATGATTACTCAAATTTCAAAAAGCAAAATTATGTAACAATCATAAGAATCAGTAGATTTCAAACTAAAACACTATGGCACGACCGAAGGTCGTGCCGGCACTATGCTGCCAAAAGCGGCAAAAATTTTTTTTAAACCTCCTTTCCCCTCCCCCCCCCCCCCAAGCTTTACAACTTGCTACGCCCTTGCCTCATGGGATAATATATTCAATGTCACTATCTTTCTTGATATTTGTCGACCTGTGTTATAATGGACTATCTCCTTTTTAGTCATAAAAGGCTGTAGCCTAAAAAAACTTAATATAAAACAAACATTCTGCATAAATTTTATTACTTTCAATCATTTATTCCTCAAATTTTTAATTTTTTACAAACAAATTATCTTAATTGGCCTTTTCTTTTTTATTTGTTCTCAGGGCACGCAGATTCATCCAGGGCTTGGAAAAAAACTTAATGGGTTTTTTTTTAAGTTTTTGAGTTTTTTTCCCTGCCCACAAAATCGTGCGCATGGCAAAAGAAAAGCCCCTTTCTTTGCTTTAAGAAAAGGGGCATGTTTAAAAAAAGCCCCTTTTCTTCGTAAAAACTCTTAGGAGCTTTAAGAAAAAAAACCCACCCATCATTGAAAATATCTTATTCGAAATTATTATCAGGAAAACATATACTTTTTTGGAGCTCTTTTTAAGAGGCACTTTTTGTGGGGGTTTTTTTCCTCCTTTTTTTAGTAAGGGCTTTTTTTGAATTCTTCTTTTGACCCTTTATTTGTAGCCCCCTTTCTTTTTTTATGTTTTGGGGGAAAAAATGAGCCAAAGTTTTTTAGCTCATTGTTTTCCCAGCACTGGATTCATCCACTTTTTAATGTTAAAAAAAATTGGTTGAACGCTGGAAAGCTAAAATTTTAAAATAAGTTATATTAAAATGATTATTTATCACCTACGTTTAATAGATTTAGATAATATTTGATGTAATATTTAAACACGCTAGGAGTAATAGATCAGGAAATAAGAAAAAAAGGTAAAATTAATGGTTGTCCATCATTTAGGATGTAAAAGTCTAAATTTTAAGTTTGGAATCTTAAAATTAAAAAAAAATAAAAGAATTTTATACGCACATTTACTGAAATATTTTTAAATAGAAAAAATAAAAGGTCACATGCGAATATAGAATGAACTAAAATTATCAGTTTTTATGTTTTTAATCTAATTAGGTAGCGTTCCTTCGCTCAGTTTTTAAAAAATTTTTTAAAATATTTAAGTAAAAAAAATATCTTAGGATGGCAAGGCTGGATTACGGCCAGCTTTAAACTCTAAAATATTCCCGTTTGTAAAGTTTTAAACTTATATGGTGACTTAAATAAATCAAGTTATTTTTTGATACAGCCCATCTTTTAAAATACTTAAAAATTATGATTTTAAAAAATTGTTGACAAAGGTTCAAGCAAATATACCTGTCTCAAAAAGGCATACATATGAAATATATATTAAATAGATTTACGCGTTTTTTTCCAAGTTCCACTCTAAAATAATTGAAGTTCCATTGAAGTGTCCTCTAAAATTGGTTTCGATAGCTAAAGATAAATAACTAGTATAACTGAACTGTAGACGTATAGGAGATAAGAATCAGAAAACAAAGGGCTAACAGAAAAAAACAATGTTATCAAAACAGGGACGTATTGAGGGGGAGGCAAAGGGGGCCGTTGCCCCCCTTTAGAAATAGTTTTTTAATTTTTTTTGTGCAATTTAACACTAATTTTTATTTAGTAAACAGAAATCGGAATATATGCTGGTATATTTATTATTTGGCAATTTTGCGGCTTAAAAGGGCTCTGCTTATTGCTCTTTCACTACCAGTAACCACGTGTACAATTGAACGAAGCTTATCACCAAGCGCATATAAACATATTAAGGATCTCAAATGAGCGATGATCGATTATCATCCTTGTGCTTGCTTGCCATACATAAGGACATAATAGATAACACTGAATTAATAGATCGAGCCTTAAAGTGGTTTTCGATAGATCCTAGAAGAATATCAATTTCTTAAATATTATTATATTCTTTATAAAATTTTTCTTGAATTTATGTCATACATTAATTTAATTATGATGCAATATAAATAAATATTTCATGCTAGTCATAATATGATCATTCATTTAACAATGTAATTCACAGAAAAAGTTTTGCCTACGTGCCTGTATCAAAATCTAATTGACTTTAATTTATTCGTCCTGTAAAAAATTTTGCTTTAATATTATAATAATCTAAGTATCTAATATAGTTAACTTTGCTCAAAAATCCGTGTATCATTTATATAAAAGAAGTAGTTGAATATAGGCTTTCCTGTCATCCAATAGCTAAATTTGGGTGCCACACGTGTGCGCTTCGCTCTTATAAACCGGGCATAATAATTGTTTGGGAGAGGAGCATTGAAATTCATGCGTTAATAGGATTAAGTGCGTCTCTTCGTCATAGCCATTGAAACGACGCCTTATTCTCCGAATTATTACAGCATGCAAGCAACCCTGGCAAAAGTCACAAACCGTTCCTCCCCCCCCCCCCCCCTACCATACATTTCCCCTTTTAGCCAGCCTAAATCTACTTCAGGCATATTGTGGCCTAATTAAGATTAACCTATCAAACGTCCAGTAAAGGCTGCGCCTTAACGCTATTTTTCCAAATATGCTCTTGCACCAGATATCTTGTCACCTTGATTTAACGAAGCCGGCGTATTGCCTTAAGAAATCATTTATGATAAATTTACCGGAGCTAGGCCTTTAACCTTTCAATCTTGTTGAGCAAAGGAGCATATTCTCTACATTAAAACTCGCCTACCCACTAAATGCGGGGACATTAAATGATTTTTGTTTTTAAAAAGTATGAAAAAAAAATAAGAACAAGCAAGAAAATTTCTAAAAAAAAACTTAACTTTTTGAGAAAATTTTGACAAATAAAAAAAGTTTTTAGCCATAAGCTTTTCCCCATCAAATGTTTCAATTTTAAAACAAAATATATAAATTCAAAAAATACAAATTAAAATATCAAAACAAATTAAAATATCAAAAAATACAAATTAAATCATCAAAATAATCTCATCTTTTAACCCAGAAATGTCAGACGCATTTTAAACGTAAGTAAGAAGTTGGTGATACCTTAAATTGATTCCCAACTATTTAGGCAATTATTTTTAGATTTTTATTATCATTTGTTGTATAACTCAATATTTAATGTGTATGTATTATGATTTATATTATTCTTACGATTTTCCGCACGTGCATCCGTTGTATCTGTCATAAAAATCATTTATAATTATTCAGCATAATTATTTGTTCTTAAATTGTTGAATTTCAAACATAAATTATTCCAAAGCCAATTTTTGTCAAAATAAATCCGTAAATTAATTGCTTTTTAAAATACTTAAACAAAGATTCCTTATTATTTACTTTATAAAAGACTTTTTATTGTAATTATCAATTTTTAAATATTACGCTTATCAGCAAAAAATTTTGCAATGCGCACATATATTAACACCTTTTTTATAAATTCCTATAAAATAGGTAGTGCAACTAATATTTTATTGCATATATATCTAAAAAAATTTGATAAAACTTTATTTTAGCTTTTTAATTTGTGGCATATGTCTAAATCTGTTAAAATAAAAAATTTTAGAGAATATTTTACATTTGTCGACAGTTTAAAAATTTTTTTATTAAAAGCTTGGCATTTTGAACATCTCTATAAATTGTATTAGAAATTGAAGAAATGTAAGAAGGGTTTAAAAATTAAAGTATAACACTGGACAACAAAAGACAACATGATTTTAAGAGGGTTTTGTATAGAATTTTCATGCGGTAATATATCAAGTTTAGTTTTATCCAATGCTTCAATTTTTTAAACGTCCAAAGTTTAGAAAAAAATTAAAAAAATTTTTTAACTGTTAATTTTTCAAAATAGCTATTGACATATTCAGATTCCTTATAAAAAACATATCTAAGAAAGGTTATTACCTAAAATTATTAGTAATTTTCTTTCAAGTTATTTGGGATCAAAAAAAGGATTTTATGACGCCACTAATTTAATGAGAAAAAATAAATAAAAATTAAATATTTTAAAAAATTCAAACTCCTTTCGTTAATAATGAATGTTTTTGTTATTTAAATATATTTTAAAACTTTGTTATTAGCCATAGGTTTTATGATATAGAAGCCCAGAATACCCCAAAAACCGAAAAATCTTAACTTTGACTGAATACTTAAAAATCGGAGGCATTGGATAAAATTCTGATTTCATATTCGTAATTAGCACCAAAAATTTGACCAAAAACGATAGTTGCCATAAATGATGCTTAAGGTCGTCCAAAATTTGTTGTCCAGGGATAATTTAAATAAAACATGATTGTGATGACTATTTTACTTTCTATTATTATAGTCATAAGATAAAATATTTGAATCAAAAAAATAGATCTTTGCCAATCTTGTAGCAAATAAAATAATTTTTTTGGGAAATTTTAAAAACTAAAAAAATTCAATCATTCTAATTTAAAACTTTCCCGTTTGTAGCTCGACTTTTATCCCACATCTCAATTATTTTTCACAAATACCTTGATTAAAAAACAGATACTACCTGTCGTTTCTTGTTCAATTTCTGAGAATAAATTATAAAAATAAACCTCAAATTTGTACTATTTTTATACTTTTTATAATATTATAATTACAATGTTACGAGAAAACACAAACAAGACAAAATTAATCATAGTGGTTTCTAAAAAATTGTTGCCACTAACGCAATTTAATCACCTATCTTAAGAAAATTTTATAAATAATGCAACTAATTGATTATGTAATATATATTTAATATAGCCGATGCATTCAAATTGCAATTTAAAATATGAGCGCTTAAGATTTGTATATCTAGGAAGGTTGTTTGGTATTAACAACGCGGAAAAAAGAGCCCGACACCAGCATTGCTTTTCAAAATTATAAATCTAAGTGAAATAAAAACTTATATAAAAATTGCTATATGGTATTTTAAAGTTTCGTTTAATTCCAAACATATTTCTAATTTAATTTAACCTGAGTTATTGTTTAGATAAACGTATAAAATTAACATTTGAGGACAACCCTCAGTTAAATTTCCTGCATAATATATTTGACGCCTATATACACAGATCAACAAAATTTTGGGAGTTGTGAACTAGTTACAATGACTAAACCTGGCTTTTAAGGAATCAAATCCATTTATTGTTTAATTAAATAGAAAGTCAACTATAAACATTATTTTTAGAGAAATGTTAAAAAAAAGTAAAAAGAAACAAAAATAAAAAGATTAAAAAATTATTCTAATATTTGAAGCATTTAATCTGTTTATTTCAAATTTCAAATAATATTTTTATTCAGAACCAATATATATTTGGTCGTATTTAGGTTGGTGCTCCAAATATATTAAAAATCTATGTGGATGAAGATCTTGTTATATATATAAAAATAATTACTCATTATTTAAGATGGAAAGGTTACAGGAGGTTTGATTTAGAAAAGATTTCTAAATTTGTGTTTAAATTATTTTCAAAGTCGCAGATTTGTCAATTTAAAAGACCATTTTCTAAATATGGACGCAACAAATCACCGAAAGCGATACCAAGTAAAATATATATGAGATAAGGTCTTAATTGCAGTTTCCAAAACTCTTTTATGTTATCGAACTGCGTTATAGATTGTTTTAATAAAAAATAAGCGACACTAATAAAATACATATTTTTGAAAATGAAAATCAGATTTATTAATTTTTAAAAATTGCTCTTAAAATTTTAAATGTACATAAAATGTATTTTGGGTAAAAATGATTTTTATGTAATATCAAGATAATCTTGTATAATTTATAGCCTAATTTAAACTAATACTTTTGGAATTTTCCGTGGTTGCAATAGTTGTTTCTGTCATGAATTAAATATAATAATTAAAGCATTGTTATTTAATATTAATATTTATCGTTCACAAACGCAAAATAAAAGACTTTTAGACAAAAATTATCTCGTTCAATTTTAATATCTTTAAAATAAATGTTTTCTTAATTATTCAGACGTTTTTATAATGTTGTTTATAATTTTTACATATTACACATTTCGACAAATAATTTGTATAAATACCATTTTGTATATAAATTTAGTTTGGACATCCTTAAGCTCCTTTACCACAGGTTTTTTTATATATAAATTTGATATTTTATTTTAATAAAATATAACTTATATCGTAAGTTTCTACAATTTTCTTCAAACGATTGCTCCAAATATATTTAAAATATTTAATTTAATTTTTATTTCAAATAAACATAGCTGATAACCATTTTAACACATTTCCTTTAAAATTTTAGCGGTTACAAATTTTTCAAAATTTAAATTTTCTTTTTCGTTTATTTGTCCAGGTAAAAAATAGATATTGCAGCTAAGCATAAATATTTAAATTTTTCTAAAAATGCTTTTATTTTGAGCCTCTTTTAAGTTTAGGAAATATTGCAAACCAAATACTTTTTCAAAAATCCTTTAAGATAGAAAATAAGCAAAAATTTAATTTACATTTTTTTGACATTCTCATTGGTATAAATCGCTGGGCAGGTCAAAAATTTCTTTAATTTATTTTAAGTAAACTAAAAATTCATGAAGAAATATTTAAATCTAAAGATTAGCCAAATTTTTCATATGACTGTTGGTTTTTTAAAAAATTTTTTGATTGCATAATAAAAATAAAAAACATGATTTATTTATCAAAATATTTAAATTTTCATTTTCGCAATTGAGGATTTTATGTAATAAAATTAAATATTATATGAAAAATTTTGCCAAATTCATAGCAAATAAATTTTTTTATAAATTATATTCCGGTAAATTATATAAAAATGGTTTTTTATTTTCACGTTTTTGCTCAACTCGCAAGCCTTCTCTAAAATACACAAAATACCTTTTCTTTCCTCTCCAATATCTGAAAATATGGAATTATTAAAGTATTTTTGATTGAGCAAAAACTAGTATTACTTTATGATCTTTTTTTTTAAGAAAATTCAAAAAGGCCATTTTCAAGTTGGAGGTGACCAATTATATAATATGCCTCTTATATAGTGGATATGGTCGAAAGGAATAATGTAATATTTATTTCTGGGTTCAAGTTTTTTCTCCAAAAAATGCCCAGTCTGAACTGCAGATCAAAAAAAATTGGTAAACACATGTAAAAAGGATTGCTAGTGGGAACGGTTAATAATGACCTATTTGTATAATTGAAAAAAATATAAAAAATAGTTGTCAAGGCATATAATAAAACTAAATAGTCGTTAGATTAAAAGACAGGCCCCTTAGGGCCAATTGTTTATAAAAGCAATTTAGAAAACAGGCTTCAATATTTGGTATCTTAAGCGGTGCGGTTTCTAGCATAATTAACGAGGAAAAAAGAAAGGTTTGAAATTGTTTTTTTTGTCTCATGCAATGATGCAACATCTATGTATTAATATTAAGATTTCCTTGTTGACTTTGTGCAAAAAGTGCAGGAATAATACAGTTTAACAAATATCAACAGAAAAGTGAATTTTAAGAGAATGCCCATGATGGCCTAATCTCATATATATATTTAGTTTTTCTTAATTTCTTCCGTTTTTGGCTACTTAGATAGTGGCCTTTTTTGACCTGACATATATAAACCCTAAAAAAATTTAAAATCTTTTATGCATTATAAAAATCCCTAGTAACTTTATTTTTAATCAAAAATAATAATGAAAAATAAATTTTATTTATATATCAAGCTCTTACATCGGCACTTAGATTATACATTCGCGTCCAAACTTACATACGACACAATATATTAACGGTTTTTAATGAAAAAATTATTTGAAGATATTTAACAGTTTTACTATTGTAAATATGCGAAAATAAAATTTCAGATGATTTTTGTTTTTAAATCTTTTTTGGATTTTATACTTTTTTTTAAAAAAATTTAAATGTTTATAACTGACTAACTAAGTTTAATTTGGAAAAACGGTAAACGGAATTGATATTACCTAAGATATTTGATATCTGTAGTTAACTCTTAACTCTCGAAAAAAGGTGACTTGTGTAATTAATATAAAAAACCGTAGTATGGTATTATTCGTTCTCCCCTAATTCAACAATTTTTAATTTAATGCAACACTAAAATGTGTGAAGCAAATTTTGTAAAAAGACATTTAAAATTGAAGTATAGCTCCTGAATAATAAATTTTGGTATTTTATAACATTTTATTATTAACCATCGTTTAACAAAAAAAATTGGCAATGCATATGAGAAGTGTTTTTGATGCAATTTTAAAAAAATTCAAAAGTTTTTTTCTAGCACATCACAATTTTTAGTTACACACGTCAGCAAATTTTTGAAAGTTACGAAACCTATCTTGAGGATTTTCAAATCCGTTTACCGTTTTTTCTAATCACACTTAGCAAGTCAGCTATAAACATTGAGACTTTTGGTAGAAATGTCAAAAAAAGCAAAATAATTAATAACAAATACAATATGAAATTATTTTTGCATATTCACAACAACAACTAAATTCAAACTTCATATTTCCATTAAAAACAATTATATATAGTCTCGTTTTTAATTCTGGACGTGAAATATTTTGCCTTATTTCAACGCTGATATAATAGCTTGATATACTAAAAAATTTATTTCCCATTAACTGAGAAGATAAATTTAAGTTAAAATGATTTTTATATGAAAAAAAATTCTTATACTTTTTTTTAGGAGATTCTCGATGTCAATTTGGTCAATAAAGGCAAATTTATATGGACGGATGTAAGGAGCCAAAGGCTGAAGGAATTAAAAAACAAAAAAAAATATATGATATTAGGCCTTTATAGGGATGCATATAATTTTTTTCTGACATTGATATTTGTTGACCTGTGTTATATGCTCAAGGATAAAGATTTTGCAAAAAACAAATGCTAAAAAACATATAATAAACATTTCAATATAATTGCAAATATGCTTAAATCTTAAAATTATACAACCATTTCAAACGAGATATTATATCATTTAAAATTCTTTTAAAAAAATATAAAATTTTCAAATATATGAGAGTTCTATCCAGCATAAATTACTTATGCAAAAGGATAATACATTTTTTAAAAAAATATTAGAAATCTCAATTAATTATTATACTCTTAATAATACATTTTTTTAAAAAATATTAGAAATCTCATTTTTAAATATTATACTCTTGCTTTGCGCCAAAATGATTATTCAAACTATATTCGATCGATTGATAATTTATTTTTTTTTTTCATTGTTAGCTTTTTGCCATTGAAGCAGTGAGCTCTTTCAGTTTAAGTCTCCGTTTCTATCTCTACACTCATTTCTATTTAGGTTGTGACATCTCATGCTAGCGTCTACTCTTTGAGACCAGGTGAGTTTAGGTCTGCCCCTTTTATTCTTGCCTTGCACTTCGATTGCATTTACTAGATTGCTTAGATACCCGTCTTTTTGCCTCATAACGTGTCCAAACCATCGGAGTCTGTTGATTTCGACTATATTTTGTATGGGTGTTATGTGTAAACTTCCAAGTATATGATCGTTGCGGATCTTGTCTTTGCGAGTCACCCCGAGAAACATCCGTAGCATGCGCATTTCCATCGTTTGTAGTATTCTTTTATCGCTTTTCCTTAACGCTGTTGTTTCTAAGCCGTATGTTATTGCCGGCTGTACTATGCTTGAGTAAGCCTTGCCCTTAACTTTTATTGGTATATTTTTGTCGAACAGGACACCTGTCAACGATCTCCATTTTAGCCACCCAACTTTGAGTTTGTTCCTAACTTCTTGCTCGACGTTTTCATCGGATTGTAGGTAAGCACCTAGGTAGGTTGCTGTTGGCTTTGATTTAAGAGACCAGTCTTCGTTAATTACCAGTTGTTCTGAGCCTCCGAAAACTATCAATTCAGTTTTGTCTTTGTTAATTTTTAGGCCTAGCTTTTCAATCGCTTTCATCCAATTATTCAGACTTTCACACATCTCCTGCGGGTTTTCAGCCATTAGTAGAATGTCGTCAGCGTACAGTATGTGCCACGGTGGATTTGTGGCAACGCTCTTTGAGATCATGTCCATCACCGCGATGAATAGTAGGGGACTTAGGGCCGAACCTTGGTGCACACCTTCATTAATTGTAAATCCTTTCGATGTTCCTGACGAACTCCTTACATACATCAAATTTCTTTCATACATACTCTGAATCAACTTGATATACATATCAGGAACATTCTTTCTCCTCAAAGCCCACCATACTACTGATCTTGGAATTTTGTCGAAAGCTTTTTCCAAATCTACCAATGTGCAGTATAGCTTTTTATTCTTTCTCGTGAAACGTTCTGCCATGTTGCGCACGGCATGAATCGCGTCAATTGTCGACCTTCCTTTCATGAACCCGCATTGCTCAATACCTATATCGATTACGTCTCTTAACCTGGCTTCTATGACTTTTTCGAAAAGTTTGAAAGTATGAGACATTAGTGATGCCTCTGTAATTGTGACAGTCAAATGCGTCGCCTTTATTTTTGAAGATTGGAATAATGTAACTTTTTGGCCAATTCGGAGGTATTTTCTGATATGTTAATATCGAATTGAATAGAGTCGTTAACGCCGAAATTCCCTCATCTCCTAAAGATTTCCAGCACTCAATGGGTATGTTGTCGGGACCTGTCGCTTTCCCGTTTGAACACTTTTTGAGCTGAAGGCTGACTTCTGATTTTGAGATTGTATTAGGTTACAGTTTGGGGGTATCTCCTCGAGCTTCTATTTGTGTCGCTGTTCAGTAATTCATTGAAGTATTCTTTCCAACGCTCCAGTACCTTTGTTTGGTCTACGAGAAGCTTGCCTTCTTTGTTTTTGATGAACTTTACGTTTCCGTCACAATCTCTTGACTGTCTTTCACGTTGCTTTGCCATCTTGTATACCAAATTTTGCCCACTTTTGGTAGCCATCTTCTTGTATGCTTGTTCATATACTTTCTTTTTCGCTTCTCGTACGACATTTCTCACAACTTTGCATTGTTCTTTGTAATCAAGCTCGTCGTTGGTCAGTTGACTCTTTTTCCATCGTTTAAGCAGCTTTTTCTTTTCTGATATTTCTCTTTCAACTCTTTCATTCCACCACCATGTAATTCTTCTCTTATTACGCCCACCTTTTGTAGTTTCAAGTATTTCTTTCCCGGCCGCTTTGAGTTTTGAAGATAACTCGCACCAGAACTGCGTAGGACTTGGTATGATTTCGCAATTGTATTCGCTGTCAAGGTTGCAGGTGATTGCGAAGGCTTCGTTTCTCTCCTTGAGCTTTGACCATTTGATTTGGGGAAGAAATTCTGTTTTGCTGGGCCTATGTTTCTGGCGCTGAAACGAGAAGTCCATCACCAGGAGCTGATGCTGCGCCGATATGGTTTCTGGGATGATTTTGCAGTCTTTGATTCGTTTAAGCTGTCGTCTCGAAACTAGCATGAAGTCTATTTGAGATTGATTGGAACCACTTTGGTAGGTAATGAGATGGGATCTTCTTTTGCTGAAGAAGGTGTTGGCAATGGCCATGTCGAAAGCTTGGGCGAATCTTAGCAAGTGCCCTCCGTCATCATTTATCGCTCCATAAATTTGCCTCCGTGAACTCTTTCGTACCCCACATTTTCTTCTCCTACATGCGCATTAAAATCCCCTCCAATTATTGTCAATTCCTCGTTTGGTATGTCCATCAGCACTGCTTCTAGTATTTCACGAAACTCTTCCTTTTCTTGGTTCGTAAGATTTGTTTGGGGTGCATACACCGAGATAACGTTGGTGACTTTGCCTTCAATAACCAGTTTGATTGCTATGATTCGCTCGGAAGCTCTGTTAACTTTAACGACTGTTGGAATTAGTTCTTGCGCTAGTATTATCCCAACTCCGTTGCGATGGTTTTCCTTTCCATTGTAGAACATCTTGTATCCTAAGCCCATCATCAACGCCTTTGCCCTTCATCTTGGTTTCCATCAATCCGCCTTTTGGCTAGCATGTCCGCCACTTCTGCCATCTTTCCCTTCATCGTTCCCACGTTCAAACTTGCAAATCTAATGGTTTTTTGTTTTGCTTGGACCCTAATGTTTCTTCTCACTTGATGCGGGCCAGATACACCAAGCGCGTCGCATACAGGGTACGCCTTAACGTTTGGTTTTTTATATTGTTTCGTTGTATTCATTTTGTTTTGTTCAGAGTTTTCGGGATTTTCACACCCGCCTTCTGAGGGCTGACGGTGACCCAGATTTGACTCTGGACTCCCTAGGCATCATCGTTTAGGGCCTACTGTCTTGTAGGTCACCAGTAGTCATGTGGCTACTCTCTTGCTAAAACTTTCTCCTGAAAATAAAATCTGCCTTCGCCAGGATTCGAACCCCGAACCTTCTAGGCTTATTCAGGTTACAAGCAAGCGCTCTGCCACTACACTATAGGCCGATATATTGATAATTTATTTTAACAATATGGAATTAAAAAAGAAGGGATTTAAAAAGACGAAAAAACGACGAAATATAAAAGACGGAGTTTGTTAAGACGGAATAAAAAAAGATTTAAAAGTTTTCATTATTTATTATTAATTTGTCAACTAAAAACTTAAAATTAATAATGATTGACACGATGCCTAAAATGATATTTAGACTATAACAAAATGAATCTGAAAATTTATTGAAAAAGGAAACAATTATAGTAGTGTCCTTCAAAATATTAAAATGCAGCCTTAATTTAGTTGAGTAGAATTTACAAATTTAAAACTTTCACCAAAAATTATGCTTAAACGTGAAAACCAATAAAAAGTTAGATGTTCAAATAAAAAAAACTTTTGTGTTAATAAAGGCTCGAAAAACATATCCAATTTTGTTCATTTCAATCAATCCTTGGCTGTGGCATAATAGCTCAAATGCCTATTCATGTTTTTTAACGGTTATGACCTTATAAAAAAATTAGACTCAAAACGAAAAAATGGAATGTCAGATCTGAAAACATATTAATTTGACCTATATAGTATTTTTTTTATTAATTTAAAGTCAATATTTTTCCACCATTAAATAGGCCACATTCTGCTATTTATGGGTAAAGATGGTTTTTGACAATTATTAATTTTAACTTTAAACCTTTTCTTGTCAATGTCTCGACACCTATAAATAAAATATAAGAATGATTTTAAAAATACAGGTCAAATAAATGTTAAAATGACAAACAATTTATTTGTTTGGTGAAAAACGAACACTGCAAGAATTAACCTTTTGAATTAATACAGTTCTCTCTCTAAATTCAGATAAACACAGTATTATATTAGGGATAGTTTAAAGGCTGATTTTAGGCCCAAAATATTTATAAAACTTAAATTTTTTTAATGTATCATTGAACTTTTAAATGATTAAATTATAAGAGAATAGGTATAGCCTAAAAGACTTCATAAGCTCCGATTTCAATATACTTTAAAAACAAAAATATATTTTAAATTATTTTAAGGTGTTGATAATTCTTTGTCAAAATAAAAACTTGATAACCTTTGACACAAAATTGTAAAATATTTTAAATGTACATTAAACTAAATTTTTAAATATGATTCAACAATCTAAAATATTGCAAATCACATTTTTGCAACCTTTTATGTGTATACCTGTTACTTATTCTCAAACAAATATAGATCTTTAATTTATAGATATTAAAATTAAAATTATTCCTTTCGGTATTAATTGTTGTTTGAAGTTCTGTCATGGCTAAATTATTAGAGCATGATTTTTAAAGTCTAATTAAATTGTCAAATATATAAATTAACTTAACTTAAGACAAAATGGTCTCGTTTTTTTCAAATCAAAATATATGTCTTTTAAATAATACAAAAGATATTTAAATTTATATTTTGGATGTTAGAATGTTAATTTATAATTTTTGCATTTACACATCGGCAAAAACTTTTACAATATATAGCAATATCCAATTATAAAAGTTTTTATTAGTTTAATCTCGTTTCCCGTGATTTAAAATTTTGTTATATTTTGGTAATATTTTGCGTTGAAGTTTTAATAAATATGGTAAGAAATGCGCTACTTGAACATAAATTTTAACTCTAAATCTCATTTTTATTATGTAGATATATTTCAAATTTAATGTAGCAGTTTTAATTAGTTTGTCGACTAGGTTTTGACCGA
>JAUIRJ010000419.1:0-17000 GCA_030555515.1 Acutogordius australiensis | reverse complement strand
CTGGGGAAAACACGAAACATTTTTTAATGTTTCGTGTTTTTGTTTTTTTAAAACACGAAATATTTTTTTCGTGTTTTAAAAATTAATTTAGATTTTCGCAAAATGTTTCGTTTTTTAAATATTACTAAAACACGAAACATTTTTTTGGTTTTAAAATTTATGTTAATTGAGTGTTCATGCAGCAAATTTGGTCATATAATATATCGTTCGACTCCAAATTTTATGGGGATTTTAACTATCATATTGTGTGTGCCCAAAAAATTGACAGGTGGTCTTTGATGTTTAAAAACTTTATTTTTGTTTTTAAATTTTTGCTTGAGTTTATTATTGATTAAATCTTCTTAATTTAAATCACATATAACCTAAAACACCATGTTAAGTTTATGACCATATATGGTAATATTTTTACAATTTAACACTGCTTTAATATTTATCGACCAAATTAAATTTGTAATACATAGTTCGACGCCAAATTTCATGGAGAGTTTAACTTGTCTGCGAAAGGTTGACAGGTGTCCTTGTTGTTTAAAAACTTTATTTTTTGTTTTTAGATCTTTTTTGGGTATTTTATTGATTTAATCTACTATGTATAGATCATATGTAACCTAAAACACCATTTTAAATTTATGACCATATATGGTAATAGTTATTAAAACTTAACACTGCTTTATTATTTATCGACCAAGTTATACCTGTAATACATAGTTAATTTTAAGGGGAGTTTAGCTATCTTGTCTGTTGACAGGTGGTCTTTGTTGTTTAAAAACTTTATTTTTTGTTTTTAGATTTTTTGGGGGGTTTTATTAATACAATCTACTATATATAAATTATATGTAACCTAACAACATGTTAAATTTATGACCATATATGGTAATAGTTATTAAAACTTAACACTGCTTTATTATTTATCGACTAAGTTAAACTTGTAATACATAATTCGACGCCAAATCTTAAGGAGAGTTTGGCTATTTTGTCTGCGAGGTTGACAGGTGATCTTTGTTGTTTAAAAACTTTATTTTTTGTTTTTAGATTTTTTGGGGGGTTTTATTAATACAATCTACTATATATAAATTATATGTAACCTAAAACAACATGTTAAATTTATGACCATATATGGTAATAGTTATTAAAACTTAACACTGCTTTATTATTTATCGACCAAGTCAAACTTGTAATACATAATTCGATGCATTTTATAGGGAGTTTAGCTAAAGGTTGACAGGTGGTTTTTGTTGTTTGAAAACTTTATTTTTTGTTTTACATTTTTTTCGGTGGTTAATTATTGTATTATCTACTATATATAAATAAAAAATGTAAAACACCATAATAAGTTTAAGACCATAAATGGTAATATGTCTTATAACTTAACACTGCCTTAATATTTATTGATCAAATTATTTTTTACGGAGAATCTATCATATTATCAGTGCCCAAAAATTAAGAAGTAGCTGCGGCTTAAGATATTTATATTTTGTTCTTATCTTTTTTTGGATCATTTAATGTTGCTATTATAAATGAAATGCATCGTAAAATATCTTTTTAATTCTTTGACCAATGATAGTTTTTTAAACTTAACATTGCTATAATATTTATTGACCAAATTAAACTTATAATAAATACATCGTTCGAAGCCAAATCATTATGGAGAATTTAACTATCATATTGCTAGTGCCCAACAAGTTTACATGTAGTATATATTGCTTAAAATTTTTTATATTTGGTTTTTTAGTTTTTTTTGTTTTATTAAATTATACAATAGTTTTTTTAAAATAAAAAAATTGAAATGTTTTATATGTTACATAAAACCTTCAAGGTGTTACTTTTAAAATTTGTCACATTTTCTACATTTATTGACCGAATTAGTATTAAATTCTTCAATTTTATTTAAAATTTAATTATAGTGCTTAAAAATTAACAAATGGTCTATTTTGCTTGGAATCATTTTATTTAACTTACTTTAAAGATATTATTTTACTCAATGGTTTTAATATAATATGATATGTTACTTAATATGCCATATTTATTTGATGTCCATATGAACTAATATTATAATTACAAATTGTATCAAAATTGGGCCATTTGTCTACCTTAACGTGGATTTGAGATTTTATATAACGGCAAATTTGATTGCCCGCCTCTTCCCATCATTGTAAAGCAGAAATCACCAAGCGTTGGATTGTTCAATTAATATGGAACGTGAGCTGGGTTTAGATATTCGTGAGACAGGTTAGTATAACCCTGTTGATGACCCGTTGTTGCTACAGTAATCCTGTTCAGTACGAGAGGAAGCGCAGGTTCAGACATTTGGTTCAGGCGTTCGACTGAAAATCGACGGCGAGAAGCCACCATTTAGAAAATTATGACCGCATCGAAGTCAGAATCCCACCTATAAAAGTAACGATATTTTGAAGCGCCTCATAGTTAAATAACTCGATATACGGTACCGTTTACGCGGTTACCGAACGAAGTTGAAGGCCGATCGCGTTGATTAGAATCACAATTAACAACCAACAACCGGCTCAAAGTTTTTTATGGTTTTTAAATATGAACAAAATCAGTATATGATAAGGTTCTTTATTGCACTTTTTTTTATGAAACGATTTATGATGATTTATATGTCAATGGTTTCTTTAATACCATTGTTTTATAACCAGTCATTCTGCTTTCAGAATGCTTGATGCTATGCCATTTACATTTTGCACATTAAATTTTTTGGCACCAATTCTGAGGTTTGACAGCTTTTATTACTCGTACCCTTGATTTTTAGCAAAGTATTATATATCGGTTTTCCTTTGAAAATTTCCCCTTGCTCTATTACCCTTAACTCACTTTATTAACTATCGCTTTTGACGCCCGTCCCATCGTTTTCTATCATTCCACTTCTCTGAATTCCTTTACCGAGTAACATTGCGTTTTATTACGTTTAATTACCATTTTGCACCTACCAAGTTCTTTCCTATTACAAACTTAGGTCACTTTGATATCCCAGATGTCAGTCCCGCCTACTCCCCCTGACCAGCTCGTCATCTCATGTGCTTTTAATTCACTACCTCAAAATTCTTTGATGGAAGCCTCCTTTTTGAGCAAAGGTTTTGGTCAAAATTTTTAGGCCACG
This sequence comes from Acutogordius australiensis, assembly GCA_030555515.1. Classification (NCBI taxonomy): domain Eukaryota; kingdom Metazoa; phylum Nematomorpha; class Gordioida; order Gordea; family Gordiidae; genus Acutogordius; species Acutogordius australiensis. The sequence goes on along the minus strand of JAUIRJ010000419.1, from coordinate 13,885 downwards.
ACTGTAACGTTTGTAGTCGCCTATTTTTTTCTAACGACCTGGTAAAAATATACACGGTTCGGAATCCTTATGCTTTCCATCACAATTATCCGTATGCCAATGCGCCGCTACGTTGCACAAGCAGGAGCCTAAATTTGTGCGTGTCAATGGTTTTTCTTTCTCGCCTTACCCTTCCCACTTGCCAGTTTTAGATCCGATCGTGGAACGCCTCATCTCCCCCCGCCTTCCATTTATGCATATAGGACGGTTGCGTTATTCTCACGGTCAATATGGCGTTCGAGGCCAAATTATAAATATTCCAATTGACGTTGACGAGATAGTCACCCTTTTGCTCCTGACCCCAGACGAGGATATGAGCATACGTTCTAATCAAAAAATGCCACTCTCATAAGTCGGTGCTATAGGGGCGTTATGTCACTTGCGCACTAAAGACTTGGCTGTCGTATAAGTTAAACACTCCACTCTACAAGCAATTTAATATTCGCCTACATCCAACATTTTTACATCCCCCCAGGCCACGTCGGTGTTGAGTGTCGCGGTTAGGCCTCCGATTAGGATCCGTTTTTATTAATCTACGGGGCAGTTGGAACCTGAGACTTGTATACGCTTAGACAAATTTTTTTTTAACTTTGTATATATATCTAATTTTTTGACCAGTGTTAATTGAAAATTTGTTTTTTTTTACGATGTGTAGGCAGAAAAAAGTTTAGAGAAAAAGTCATAAAATTAAAGGCAAAGTTTTAAAACATTAACCTTTCTTATTTTTTTTGGACCGACTTCCATCCCTACTTGTCCGACTCAGTCATATCGATAGTGATTATATCAAAATTTTGAAAATCAGATTAAAATAACTTATTATTGCCCTGATAACTATATATATCTCTTATTGCACGCGTGTCGGGACAATGAACCGGGCCGTTTTATATTTTATTGTAAGTACATTTGACAGGATATGACATCACATCAATGTGGACGAAGATAGCCCGACTATTAACCATTGTTCTACATTAAAAAATTGATGCTAACAAATATATGTATCCTTGAAAAGTTGCCGTCTACCCAAATTGATAATTAGATTGACCTTTAGAACAAAAAGAAGACAACTCGAATGAAGATGATAACTTAGGTTATCTTTTAATATTCACAACCGTCAAATTTTATATACCTCTCTTTTCTAGTTCGACGTGACAGATGATATATTTGTGATTGACAAATTTAACCATTATGCCTTTTTATTGTGCAAATGTTTCAATTCAAAACTATTATATTTTATAATTTAGCATGGATCAAATCAAAGTATATAATTAATCTAGTTGTTGCTGTACCTGACTGAATTGACGTTATTCCAATCCCCAGCTAAAAACTGCTACTTCCACTACATTTCATTAGAGTGTTGGTTTGCATTTTTACAGAAAATTAGGGGTTAAGCTAAAGCAATTAGACCAAAATTTGAATTTTACATAATTTGCTTTACTTTGTACATTGGGTGATAATTTACATATCAAATAAGCGCATAAATAAAAATATACTTTGGCCCCATTATACATAATTTGCTTTACCCAGCCTTATTTTTATGTCTCAGATTTTAATCTATTAACCCATAACAGAATTTCATCCGAAGATGTAAACATCTTTTTATGTTATAATTGATTTTTAAATGTTTTTCCTTTAACGCATCTATAATTTTAACCGAATTTTATAGTTTTTCACATTTTAGATACCAACTTAATTACGCATTTATAAGGGCACGTGCAAAGTGAGTTTTTATTTTCGCGAAATTTTCAAAATTTTGAAAATAAAAATTTTGTAATAAAACGCAAAATTTTAAAAAGTTGCCAAATTTAATATATACACATAAAATCCTTTTTCTGAAATAAAAAATTTTTAAAAAAATTTCGAAAAAAAATAAATTTTCAAAATTTTCAGAATTTTCAAAATTTTACGAAAATAAAAACTCACTTTGCACGTGCCCTAAAACCTAAATTCTCATTTTTTAATATTAGCCACTAAATTTTTTTTTATTTTAGAATATATTTTTAATACATTTTGAAAGAAGTATTAGCCAGAGCCTAAGCCAACAGGATTAAAGCCGAATTAAAGAAAGCGGCCTTTGAATGAAAAGACAACCTTTTATTAAAAAATAGAATAACTGCATCATAATATTTTTTATTATACTCTATAATTGATTACTTCTTGTTTAGTAACTTATATTAGGGCACGGGCAAAGTGAGAGTATATTTTCGTAAAAATTTTAATATTTTGAAAAAATAATTTTTGTAATAAAACGCAAATTTCTAAAAACTTGCCAAATTTAGTTTATGCACATATAATGCCATTTCTGAAATAAAAAATTTAAAAAAATATTTTCAGAATTTTTAAAATTTTACGAAAATAAAAACTCACTTTGCACGTGCCTTATAAGCAACTATATTTCAAACAATTTGAATGTTTTACTTGGTGTTAAACATTGTGTTTGTGTATTATGGAAAAACAAATATGAAAAATAATTTTGAATTTATATTATTATATGACTTAATATTATTTTATGTAATTTATAAATGTAAATTATTAGCACTTATTTGTATTCATTATTTATATATACAAATTTTATGTACAAATGTAACTCAAATATTTATAAATAGGATTCGTTACCTTTTTATGTTATATTTTTCTGGCTATTAATAAATTTAAAGCAAAGTTTTTACGCGAAATATTCTTTATTATTTGAATGCTGCAAAAGCTTGATAAACCAAAAAATTTATTTCTCATTTTTTGAGATGATATATCAAAGTTACCAGAAAATTTTAAATTTTTTCTTTAGAATATTCTCGAGGTCATAAAAATTGGCCAATTTGGTCAAAAAGGTCGTTTTTGGCATGGACGAATCTAAAGAGCGGAAGGCAAATGAATTTAAGAATATCGGAAAACATATATAAAAAATAAGGGCCTCATGGGGATGTCTGCTTTTATGTTTTTTTTAACTTCTTTTTTTCTGACATCAATATTAGTTGATTTGTGTAACAAGACTATTTCATAAATTTCACGTCTCTGACGTTGATACTGTTGACCTGTGTCTTATAAGATTTATATAAAGACTGTTAAATCATACATAACTAAAAAAATTTGTTTAAAAACATAATGTAAAAATTTGTTAAATAAGACACTAGCAATATGACTATAAAATTCCTCATAAAATTTGGCGTCGAACGAATCACACGTTTAGTTTGGTCAATAAATGTTAAAGCAGTGCCACGTTTTTAGAAATACTACCATATATGGTCATAAAGTGTAAGTAGTTTCTCACGTTGCAAAGCATATTGGATTTACATATAATACACCTACTAAATCAATATTTAATCAAAATTAGTTTAAATCCCAAATATAAATATTTTAAACAAAAAAAAACACCTGTAATTTTTTTAGGCATTAAAAATATGACATTAAGATTCTCCATAAAATTTGCCGTCGAACGATGTATTAAAAGTTGGTTTGGTCAATAAATGTAAAAGCAGTGCCAAGATTTAGGAAATAATACCATATATGGTCATAAAGTATAAATAGTCTTGAACGTTACACATATGTTGTTTTATATATGATAAGACTACTAACTATAAATAACAAAAAAAATAGTTTTCAAAAACAAAAAATAAAGATTTTAAGCAACCAACCACCTGTTAAATTTTTTCACCTTGAAAATATGACCATTATTTGCGGCAGGACAAAAACACGAAACATTTATAAATGTTTCGTGTTTTTGTCCTGGGGAAAACACGAAACATTTTTTAATGTTTCGTGTTTTTGTTTTTTTAAAACACGAAATATTTTTTTCGTGTTTTAAAAATTAATTTAGATTTTGGCAAAATGTTTCGTGTTTTAAATATTACTAAAACACGAAACATTTTTTTGGTTTTTAAAATTTATGTTAATTGAGTGTTCATGCAGCAAATTGGGTCATATAATATATCGTTCGACTCCAAATTTTATAGGGATTTTAACTATCATATTGTGTGTGCCCAATATATTGACAGGTGGTCTTTGATGTTTAAAAACTTTATTTTTGTTTTTAAATTTTTGCTTGAGTTTATTATTGTTTAAATCTACTTAATTTAAATCATATATAACCTAAAACACCATTTTAAATTTATGACCATATATGGTAATAGTTATTAAAACTTAACACTGCTTTAATATTTATCGACCAAATTAAACTTTTAATACATAGTTCGACGCCAAATTTTATGGAGAGTTTAACTTGTCTGCGAAAGGTTGACAGGTAGTTCTTGTTATTTTAAAACTTTATATTTTGTTTTTAGATCTTTTTGGGGTATTTTATTGATTCAATCTACTATGATAGATCATATTTAACCTAAAACACCATTTTAAATTTATGACCATATATGGTAATAGTTATTAAAACTTAACACTGCTTTATTATTTATCGACCAAGTTATACATGTAATACATAGTTCGACGCCAAATTTTAAGGAGAGTTTAGCTACCTTGTCTGCGAGGTTGACAGGTGGTCTTTGTTGTTAAAAAACTTTATTTTTTGTTTTTAGATTTTTTTGAGGTTTTATTAATACAATCTACTATATATAAATTATATGTAACCTAACAACATGTTAAATTTATGACCTCATATGGTAATAGTTATTAAAACTTAACACTGCTTTATTATTTATCGACCAAGTTAAACTTGTAATACATAATTCGACGCCAAATCTTAAGGAGAGTTTAGCATCTTGTCTGCGAGGTTGACAGGTATTCTTTGTTGTTTAAAAACTTTGTTTTTTGTTTTTAGATTTTTTGGGGGGTTATATTAATACAATCTACTATATATAAAGTATATGTAACCTAAAACAACATGTTTAATTTATGACCATATATGGTAATAGTTATTAAAACTTAACACTGCTTTATTATTTATCGACCAAGTTATACATGTAATACATAGTTCGACGCCAAATTTTAAGGAGAGTTTAGCTACCTTGTCTGCCAGGTTGACAGGTGGTCTTTGTTGTTAAAAAACTTTATTTTTTGTTTTTAGATTTTTTTGAGGTTTTATTAATACAATCTACTATATATAAAGTATATGTAACCTAAAACAACATGTTAAATTTATGACCATATATGGTAATAGTTATTAAAACTTAACACTACTTTATTATTTATCGACCAAGTTAAACTTGTAACACATAATTCGATGCATTTTATAGGGTTTAGCTAAAAGTTGACAGGTGGTTTTTGTTGTTTGAAAATTTTATTTTTTGTTTTAGATTTTTTTCGGTGGTTAATTATTGTATTATTTACTATATATAAACAAAAAATGTAAAACACCATAATAAGTTTAAGACCATAAATGGTAATATGTCTTATAACTTAACACTGCCTTATTGACCAAATTATTTTATATGGAGAATCTATCATATTATCAGTGCCCAAAAATTAAGAAGTAGCTGCGCTGCTTAAGATATTTATAATTTGTTCTTAGATCTTTTTTTGGATCATTTAATGTTGCTATTATGAATGAAATGCATCGTAAAATATCTTTTTAATTCTTTGACCAATGATAGTTTTTTAAACTTAACATTGCTAAAATATTTATTGACCAAATTAAACTTATAATAAATACATCGTTCGTGCCAAATCATTATGGAGAATTTAACTATCATATTGCTAGTGCCCAACAAGTTTACATGTAGTATATATTGCTTAAAATTTTTTATATTTGGTTTTTTAGTTTTTTTTGTTTTATTAAATTATAAAATAATTTTTTTTTAAATAATAAAATTAAAATGTTTGATATGCTACATAAAACCTTCAAGGTGTTACTTTTAAAATTTGAGTTACTTTTGAAATTTGTCACAAATTTATAGACCGAATCAATATTAAATCCTTCAATTACATTAAAAATTTAATTATAGTGCTTAAAAATTAACGAGTTGTCTATTTTGCTTGGAATCATTTTTTTTAACTTACGTTAAAGATATTATTTTACTCAATGGTTTTAATATAATATGATATGTTACTTAATATGCCATATTTATTTTATGTCCATATGAACTAATATTATAATTACAAATTGTATCAAAATTGGGCCATTTGTCTACCTTTACGTGGATATGAGATTTTATATATCGGCAAATTTGATTGCTCGCCTCTTCCCATCATTGTAAAGCAGAATTCACCAAGCGTTGGATTGTTCAATTAATATGGAACGTGAGCTGGGTTTAGACATTCGTGAGACAGGTTAGTATTACCCTGTTGATGACCCGTTGTTGCTACAGTAATCATGTTCAGTACGAGAGGAAGCGCAGGTTCAGACATTTGGTTCAGGCGTTCGACTGAAAATCGACGGCAAGAAGCCACCATTTAGAAAATTATGACCGCATCGAAGTCAGAATCCCACCTAGAAAAGTAACGATATTTTAGAGCGCCTCATAGTCAAATAACTCGACATACGGTACCGTTTACGCGGTTACCGAACGAAGTTTAAGGCTGAACGCTTTGATTAGAATCATAATTAACAACCAACAACAGACTCAAAGTTTTTTATGGTTTTTAAATATGAACAAAATCAATATATGATAAGGTTCTTTACTGCACTTTTTTTTATGAAACGATTTATGATGATTTATATGGCTTTTGACATTGAATATTAACATAGAAATTTTATTACGGGGTTACCATCTAATTATTCTGCACTGATATTAATGTTAATTAAATTATCATTGAAAATAATAATAACATTGAATTTTATGTTAAATCTTTCAGAATGCTAGTTCTTGTCACCCAGTGTGTGACGTTTGACAGCTTTTATTACTCGTACCCTAGATTTATTAGCTTAGCAAAGTATTATCGGTTTTCCTTTGAAAATTTCCCCTTGCTCTATTACCCTTAACTCACTTCATTAATTATCGCTTTTGACGCCCGTCCCATCGTTGTCTATCATTCCACTTCTTTGAATTCCTTTACCGAGTAACATTGCGTTTTATTACGTTTAATTACCATTTTGCACCTACCTTAGTTCTTTCCTTTTACAAACTTAGGTCACTTTGATATTCCAGATGTCAGTCCCGCCTACTCCCCCTGACCAGCTCGTCATCTCATGTGCTTTTAATTCACTACCTCAAAATTCTTTGATGGAAGCTGACCTCCTTTTTGAGCAAAGGTTTTGGTCAAAATTTTTAGGCCACGACTGCAACGTTTGTAGTCGCCTATTTTTTTCTAAAGACCTGGTAATAATATACACGGTTCGGAATCCTTATGCTTTCCATCACAATTATCCGTATGCCAATGCGCCGCTATTTCGCGCCTTACCCTTCCCACTTGCCAGTTTTAGATCCGATCGTGGAACGCCTCATCTCCCCCCGCCTTCCATTTATGCATTAGGACGGTTGCGTTATTCTCACGGTCAATATGGCGTTCGAGGCCAAATTATAAATATTCCAATTGACGTTGACGAGATAGTCACCCTTTTGCCCCTGACCCCAGACGAGGATATGAGCATACGTTCTAATCAAAAAATGCCACTCTCATAAGTCGGTGCTATAGGGGCGTTATGTCACTTGCGCACTCAAGACGGCTGTCGTATAAGTTAACCACTCAACTCTACAAGCAATTTAATATTCGCCTACATCCAACATTTATACATCCCCCGCCACGTCGGTGTTGAGTGTCGCGGTTATTCCTCCGATTAGGATCCGTTTTTATTAATCTACGACAATACACGCATACTTGCCACGTGGGGAACGTGCTCCCGTCAAAATCATCCTTTAGTTTTAGCATGTGCCTTAACAATATAAAATTTCAGGGCGCGATTTATGATAAAGTAGTATACGTATACTCAATAAGACATTCTTTGGACCTGGTCTACGTAGCTCTTTCTCGCGTTTAATTGGCGAGGAGCCGGGCACTATATGCCATATCGCCCCCACCATAAGCCTTCCTTTACGTCAAGAATTGGCATGGTTTACGCACACGCCGCTAGATACACTGCAAAATAGTATGCTCTTCATTTCTCGCCCTAGTCTCTCTATTGTTCAACCCAGAGCCTACGGGCGCACGTGCTCGACATTTCTTCTGACTTCGTCATTTCTCGCTCATCTATTCTAATGCTCTCGGAAACTTGGACATCCAGCCTTACAGATATTTCCATCCCGGTTTCACTTGTGTCGCCTGTTTTAGACGCCCTGGGGGCGTTTGGAGTAGCTGTCTATCTCTCACTGTAGCTTCATCATCTAAGCTAGTACCCCTAGTTCTGCCATCCTTTACTCATAGATGTTGCCCAGGAGACATATGTGCAACCAATATTTGTATTTATTATATATATATATATATATATATATAAATTTTATGTACAAATGTAACTCAAATATTTATAAATAGGATTCGTTACCTTTTTATAATATATTTTTCTGGCTATTAATAAATTTAAAGCTAAGTTTTTACGCGAAATATTCTTTATTATTTGAATGCTGCAAAAGCTTGATAAACCAAAAAATTTATTTCTCATTTTTTGAGATGATATATCAAGGTTACAAACAATTTTTAAATTTTTTCTTCAGAATATTTTCGAGGTCATAAAAATTGGCCAATTTGGCCAAAAAGGTCGTTTTTGGCATGGACGAATCTAAAGAGCCGAAGGCAAATGAAATTAAGAATATCGGAAAACATATATAGAAAATAAGGGCCTCATGGGGATGTATGCTTTTATGTTTTTATAAACTTCTTTTTTTCTGACATCAATATTAGTTGATTTGTGTAACAAGACTATTTCATAAATTTCACGTCTCTGACGTTGATACTGTTGACCTGTGTCTTATAAGATTCATATAAAGACTGTTAAATCATACATAACTAAAAAAATCTGTTTAAATACATAATGTAAAAATTTTGTTAAATAAGGCACTAGCAATATGACTATAAAATTCCCCATAAAATTTGGCGTCGAACGATATATCACACGTTTAGTTTAATCAATAAATGTTAAAGCAGTGCCACGTTTTTAGAAATACTACCATATATGGTCATAAAGTGTAAATAGTTTCTCACGTTGCAAAGCATATTGGATTTACATATAATACACCTACTAAATTAATATTTAATCAAAATTAGTTTAAATACCAAATTTTAATATTTTAAACAAAAAAAAACACCTGTAATTTTTTAGGCATTAAAAATATGACATTAAGATTCTCCATAAAATTTGCCGTCGAACGATGTATTAAAAGTTTGTTTGGTCAATAAATGTAAAAGCAGTGCCAAGATTTAGGAAATAATACCATATATGGTCATAAAGTGTAATAAGTTTCTCACGTTGCAAAGCATATTGGATTTACATATAATACACCTACTAAATTAATATTTAATTAAAATTAGTTTAAATACCAAATTTTAATATTTTAAACAAAAAAAACACCTGCAATTTTTTTAGGCATTAAAAATATGACATTAAGATTCTCCATAAAATTTGCCGTCGAACGATGTATTAAAAGTTTGTTTGGTCAATAAATGTAAAAGCAGTGCCAAGATTTAGGAAATAATACCATATATGGTCATAAAGTGTAAATAGTTTCTCACGTTGCAAAGCATATTGGATTTACATATAATACACCTACTAAATTAATATTTAATCAAAATTAGTTTAAATACCAAATTTTAATATTTTAAACAAAAAAAAACACCTGCAATTTTTTTAGGCATTAAAAATATGACATTAAGATTCTCCATAAAATTTGCCGTCGAACGATGTATTAAAAGTTGGTTTGGTCAATAAATGTAAAAGCAGTGCCAAGATTTAGGAAATAATACCATATATGGTCATAAAGTATAAATAGTCTTAAACGTTACACATATGTTATTTTATATATGATAAGACTACTAACTATAAATAACAAAAAAAATAGTTTTCAAAAACAAAAAATAAAGATTTTTAGCAACCAACCACCTGTTATATTTTTCACCTTGAAAATATGACCATTAGATTTTTTGTAAAATTTGGCGTCGAACGATATATTACATGACCATATTTCTTGAAAAATTTAAAAATTGAAAGAAAAATAAAAATTTGACTAAAAAAAATGTTTCGTGTTTTTGTAATCTTTAAAACACGAAACATTTTGGCAAAAAAATTTTTAATCTTTAAAACACGAAAAAAATATTTCGTGTTTTAAAAAAACAAAAACACGAAACATTCATTAAAAAATGTTTCGTGTTTTCTCCAGGACAAAAACACGAAACATTTATAAATGTTTCGTGTTTTTGTCCTACCCGTTCTTTGGTTCTAGATTATATTCTACCAAAAGATTGTTTTTAAATGAGAAAATTTCTTAGGCATCAGAATTATGAATTGGTTTCACAAATATAAAGCTTTCAGTAAATCAAATTTTTCTATATATTTCTGTTAGTTTGATCTCTCTTGCGGATAAGAAGTATTAATGAATAAAAACACTTTTAAAAAAAGTAAATATTTTTAGCATAATATTTTTTATATATTTTTGACGGAGCAAATTCAATTATATTATGCGGAAGAAATAAAATTACTATGTATTTTTGGGGGGCAAATACAATTTTTTTTGGGGGGGGGGGGGGGGGGGGGGGGGGGGGGCACAATTATTTTGGGGGGGGGGGGCAATCAAAAACTTTTGGGGGGCAGTGCCCCCCTAAAAGGGGTCTAGAATCGTGCCTGGTACGTTTGTTCCTCACCATTTACTTCAAGTAACTTTTTTTTACCTAGTTTTATTTAAAACATATTTGTTTGGCAAGACTTAAAGCTAAGTATAAATTAAAAAGTTTTTTTTGTATTTTTTTTTTAATAAGGGCACGTGCAAAGTGAGTTTTTATTTTCGTAAAATTTTAAAAATTTTAAAAAATTTATTTTTTAATTATTTAATTTTTTATTTAGAAATAGCATTTTATATACATATTAATTTGGATTTTAAAAGTTTGCGTTTATTACAAAATAAAATTTTTCAAAATTTTAAAAAATTTACGAAATAAAAACTCAATTTGCACGTGCCCTAAACATAATATAAGACAGGACATTGAGTGCGGCTTTCTAAGCCAGATGGTTATTTAGGCATTCATATTCATCACAGCTGACACCAAGGCTTAAGTTCTATATGCAAAAATTTGATAATTTAAGTGTCCTACAATCTGATGTCATTTCATTATCGCCATTATCTACTGTTTTGAATGAAGGCAAATTTTTATATTTTTTCAAATTTTTTTTTAAATTAATTTAATTTGGTTTAACAGGTTGCAAACATAACTCTAACTATCATTGTAAATGCCATATTGAACCTGAAGTTTATCTTACCCCACTCCAAAGAAAAAATCAGCTTCTTAAAGATTACAAAAATAAGATAAAATTTTTAGAACTTGAGAATGATAAAAATCAAAGAATTATTAAAACTTTAGAAAATGAGGTAGAAAATATAATTTGTTAAAATATAATAATCTACATGATTTAAAATTGCTTGCTTCTCTTTTAGGTGAACCTTCTTAAAGATAAACTGTTGATCATGACTGATTTGTCAACAAGTATTGATTTTGACTATTTATAGGCATTTCTTTTTACAATAGACTTTATTTTGGACAATTCTCTGTTATTGCATCTAAAACTAAAATCAATGCATATGAGCAACTATATATTTTGTGTTTATTTTAAATTTATAAGAAATTAGATAACATCTGGCTTTTATGATGGCACATAGCCCTAATAACACTGTGCCATCGTGCAATAATAAAAAATATTTTCTATGCTAATTTTAGACTTGGCCTTTCAGTTTTACCATCTACATTTAGTTTTAATTAATTATTTGGTCAAAGTTGTTTAAATTTGCCTATGGAGTCTTTTAAATAGGAATTATTTAATAAAATATGCTTTAAGCCCTTATTTAATTTAAATTCTTATGTTAACATCTTACTCTTTCTTGAATCATAATTAATGACAATTTTAAACATTTTTAATTTTTTAACCCACTTACGCAAGTTAAATTGCATTTCAATATTTTAACATTGTAATTATTTGCTTGCTTGACTAATATTTTATTCCTCTCTTTTTGAATTTCACATCCTTCCTTTTTTAGGCATCATGTTAATTACTTCCAATTTTTAGTTTTGATTAACAAAAAATTAAAAAAAATTTAAAATATTTTTAAATTATGTTTTTTCAAAATATTGTCATCAAATAAATTGAAAATGGATTAAAACTTGAAGATTATCATTGTAATAAAGAGCATACATAGAAATTGTGATTCCTAAAAAACATTATGAAATTAATCACAAAATTAATTCTAGTGTTGATTTTTAACAACATATAAATTTAGCCAGATATAATTTTAAATTATCTTTTAATTAACATTTAAATTTTACATGGTAAAAAATGATTTTGTCTGCCTAATTGCAAAATGGGGTTATAAAATTTTTTGAAAATCTGTTAAAAACGTTTTGTTGAGTTTATATTGAATGTTTGGCAGTATCTACATTATTTTTTATCATTTTGCCTTTAAAAGTTTAAAATTTGCTTATGCAAAATTTTTTTTGAAAAATAATTAAAAATTAGTAAAAAAATGGTTAACAGATTTGAATTTAGGAGGATTTGCCTTAGAAACACTTCTCTTGCCCATTTTTTGTTGCATTGTGTTATAGTCTGAATGCATTATTTTGTCTTGATCACCTTATATATCTTTAAGGGGCATGTGAGTTTTTTTTAAAGTTTTTCATCTTAAACAAGGGAAATGATTTTAAAGGGACACCTTTTTTTAATCATTATATATATACCAGGCTTGGGCACGATCTAGCTAGAAAACGATCTAGATACAGATCATAGATCATAGATAGTATCTATTATCTATGATCTTTTGCAGTTTTGGAAAACTATCTATGATCTTTGATCTAAATAGTTATTTTTTGCAAATTATCTGTATCTATGAAATTTTGACATAAAATAGATCATAGATCAATCAGATTTTTATTTAACCCCAGCATTATTTTCAATTATCAGAATAATAAAAAATGAAAGCATGCTGGATGGCCATGGGCTCATTCTTTCAAATTCAATTGCCAACTCTCTCTTTGAACGTTTTAAAACAATATTTAATTTTACTGACACATATGTTCTATTGGAAGCAGCCTCGCATCCCCGACACAAAGCGCGATGGGTTTATGATGACGAGAAAAAGAATGTTTTAATTAAAATGTTAAGCCACAAAAATAGTCCAATTTCCAGAACCTATTGAGACCAAAGTTGTACCTTCTAATATCTCCACGAGCGATAATTTTTTTGGTTATGGTAATCATAACAATATTAATGCATCTAACACCGTTGAAATGGTTTAAAATATATGAAAGATCCTTTAAGTGAAATAAAATCATTTAATTTGTATCCATTAATAAAACCCATATTTATTAAATACAATTCTATTCTGCCATCATCAGCTCCTGTTCAACGACTGTTTAGTTTCACTAATTTAGTTTTTACCCCGAATAGGCTAAGACTTACGGATTAAATGTTGGAGAGACTAGTCATTCTAAAAAATAATTTTTTCTAATTTTAAATGCCTATCATATATTTTTTTATATCAACCTTATTGTATAACTTTTAATTTTCTTATATTACAAGTACATGCTAATAAATATATATTCATTTGAATTACTTTATTGTTTGATTTTTTATAAATGATCTGTGATCTAGATCATTTTTTTAAGGCCAAATAGATACTATCTATTATCTATGATCCTTTTAAGTTTTTGAAAAACGATCTTTGATCCTTGATCTATTTTTATAAAGTCAATTGATCTATATCTATTATCTGGATCATTTTTTGGTAATCTATGCCCAAGCCTGATTATATACTTGTTTTACTAAGTTTTTTGTCAA
>JAUIRJ010000418.1:0-17025 GCA_030555515.1 Acutogordius australiensis | reverse complement strand
ATAAATGTTATTTTTATTTAGATAAAAAAATAAATAATAAAATATAAGCCATTTTAGTATTCAATAGACATATCCCATTATAGCAAAAATGCCAAGATCAATATATATTTATTTCCAATCAATCACGGCCAATAAGATAATATATTCCAATTGATTCAAGGTCGATTCGCCTTTAATATATATGTACTACTATTAAAATGTCAACATTAACCCCGAATGCTAGGGTGAGAAATTTGTATCGCGAATGCTATAGTGGAGTCCATACGGAGCCCAATTTTAAACCTCTAAATCTTCAAGAGTTTTAAAGTTATGAACTTTATTTTTTTATTATTTGAAGAAATACGTGCTTTTTTATTATAAACTAATATAAGTTATCATGGATGTATAATGTAAATTTTATTTACCACAAAGTAGAAAAAATCTGAAAATGGCAATTTTTTATTTTTCTATCATTAAATAAATCTTTTTGTATCACTGCTATCGATCAAATCGTTTTTTAGGCCTAGCAGAACTTAGATTCATGGAAAAATAATAATTTGAAAAATTATTTTTGGCTATTACTTACCTTAAATACTAGATATTTTAAAGAGAAAAAATAATTCATATTCAATACAAACATTTTATATACTTAATATGTAAAACTATTCAAAAGAAATACTAGAAAACAAGGTTGCAATATTTAAATTTGAATTTACATTAAGGCAATGGTTTTTAACATTGAAATTTACCATGTGGCGTCCATACTGACCCCAATAGAATTTCTAACTAACAAAATCTGTTATTAGACTTAGACCAAATTTTAAATACTAGTTTTGTATATATTTAAGAAATAAGTCACAAAAATTTGGACAATGGTATATTTTTAAAAATATTTAAAATTTAAAAAGTGCTGAATATGGGCCCCATAGTGCTATTCGCGAGTTAAATGGGGTTAGCTTACATATAAATACCAACATTTTTAATTATTACAATATTATATAATAAATTAAATAGAAACGCTTTTAGTCATTATACAGTTCGAGAAACTAAGATAACCTTTATCTCAGTTTTAAATACCCCTTTTACTAGTTAAGAAACACTTTTGCACAAATATATTGTTAAAATTATATTGAATCTAATTAATACTTATGCTATGCTGTGTCCTATATTAATTTAATTTCTTTTTTTTTATAAATTTATACATTTGTTATATTTGTTGGACCAATCAAATTCAACGGTTGCCATAAAATTGCAAAAGAGAGGAAAAAATAAATAATGATATTTTATACATTTAAAAATTTAATTTATGAGTTTATTGGCATGCATTAGATTGTTTAATTTACTGTTTTATTGTGAAAAAAATTTTGTTATATTAAATTTTTTTACAAATAATGTTTTAGAAATATAATTTTTGTAAAAAACCAAAGGTATTTACAATTTATGAGAATTTTATAGAAATTTCTATTTCTAATCAGCATCAACGACAAAAAATATATACTTATGTAATATAAGAAGCGGTCGAATCTGATTGGTCCAGGAAAATAAAACAAATTTCATAAATTTACGAATTAAAAAAAAACAAAAAAACATACAAAATAGGACACGCCTTTGGCACTCGCAAAGCTTTTAGTTTCTGCCCCACCGCCAGGCTTGGCCGGTGGTTGGGTCCCTACTTTAATATCTAATATGCATGAAGACTGTTTCAGGCCGTTCAAACTTAAGCGTTAAGCGAAAATTTTAAATAAGAATGATGAGCTATCTAACCGCAGTTTATTTTTTCTTAAATATATAATGTCTAAAACATTTCACTTCATTTCAACTAATAAAAAATTTAGCATATAACACATTATTTATCCAATACATTATTTATTAGACATTAAATCTGGTGGCGGGCTTGAAATTTTATAATAAGCCTAAAAAAAGCTTATGACCGGGCGGTCTGGTTTCTATGAATACAGCAAATAAATATTTCTCTCCCCATTTAATAAATTATGAACTATAGTGCAAATTCAGTGTGGTCAAATTTTTTGTAACATTTTTACAAAGTTACACAATCATACGTTTAATATTCCATTATATTTTAGACATATGCGCTGACCGGCCTTTTGGACCAATGAACGTTTTAAACTCTATTGGAATATTTATTTTGTACCAAGAGTTTTGATGAGCGATTTTATGTGATCATGATTTTTTAATTCTTTATCGTTTATTTCGTTTATCTCAGAATTATATTAGGGCAATCTCGTTTTACTTTTTAATGACCAATCTTTCAAAATACCGAGATGATACATTATGTCCGTAGGTCCCGGCGTCACAGGACGCTAGTTCTTTATATTTTGAACGATTAATTTAATTTATAAATTATAATCGCTTTTACATAATTAGGGCCGAGGACATACCAGCGTTATGCTTGACTCCAAGCAAAAGAATTGATGACTTTAATTATTTACTACAAAATCATTCCACCTCTTTTTTATTTAAACAAAAGTGCTCAGATAATATGAAATTAGCAACAAGAAGTCAATTTAACGCCAAATATAACTATTATGACTATGTCAATGCAAATATATTAAATACCACTAATCGCTATCAATCGCTCAAATTACAGGATACAAATAGCGACACCTTGGCATCAGACTTAATCCAAAATTTTAAAATAGATCGACAACACACAATTGATAATCGTAAAGTGACCTCAGGAGGGATGGAAGAAACTTACCCGTTTGCAGGGTCAATAAACTCGATACCCAGCCATAACAAAAACCAAAATTCTAATCTTGACCAAAACGCCTTTTTAAAATACAATTTTGATTATAGTAGCAACGCAGCTGACAGAGATTTTGAAGAAAAACCCTTAAACTTGACATCGTTTTGCAAACTCAATACGGACAGCAATAGCACATCACATCAATATAAGTCTTTTAGTATTGCCGAAAAAAATAACTATTCCTCTGTACCAACAGGTTGTCTAAATTTTAGCAAAAAGCTAGAGACAACTGACCCGAAATCCTTGAAATTGTCACCGTCCCATTATAACATGTCAAAGTTTTCTACATACAACGGCATACATAATTACAACGTTTCAACTACCTTTTTCCAAAGCTCATCAAATCCGGACACGAGTGTTTATACTCCAAGTTATTGCCAAAATTTATCCTACAATACATATCCAATTGAGAGGTATCAAGGGCCTACTAAATTTCTCAAAAATCATAATTATCCGAATTTTTATACCCATACAGCATCAGGTCATACGTATCAGTACACCCCGAGCTACCACAATTATATAAGGAAGAAAGGTAATAATAGTAAGTTGATGGTGGAAAATATTTACATTTTGATATTTTGTTGTTCGTTTAACCAATTTTAATTTTACAAAATATCGAAAATCATGAAAAGTTTTGCTAGGACGAAAGCGAGAGTGGGCCGACCTAACACGCGTCTTTTTTTTTCTTATAGCGCATCCAAAGTTTAATTATGTTTAGGGTATGAAAATTTTTAAATCAAAATTAATTATTTGGATATGATTATCAGCCATGTATGGAATATATAAAATATTTAATTAAATTTCAAAATATACTTGAAGCACACAAAGAAATCAATTTTTTTATTGATATAAATTTTAGAAATTTTGCAAAAATAAATGTTAAAATTATTTATAATATGGAAAAAATTTAATTTGAAAAAATTACTAAATTAAATTTTATTTAATTTGTCTTAGCTCATGTGATGGTCAATTAGGTTTTTATAATTTGCGACTAATAATCATAAAAGAATTTTTTGGAATTAATGCCTTGCGCCATTTTATGCAAAGGTTTTGTTAATATTATATTCGCATTAACAATTAGAAAAAATAATATATATTAGCC
Organism: Acutogordius australiensis; assembly: GCA_030555515.1. Taxonomy (NCBI): domain Eukaryota; kingdom Metazoa; phylum Nematomorpha; class Gordioida; order Gordea; family Gordiidae; genus Acutogordius; species Acutogordius australiensis. The sequence goes on along the minus strand of JAUIRJ010000418.1, from coordinate 13,177 downwards.
TAATAAGGCTGATTTCATTATTAATCATATTTTAATTTGGTGATAAATTTAATGATTCATAAAAATTTTAAATTTTGGTGAGAACAAATAATAGGCAGCAGCTTAAGAAAAAAATAATTTACAATAAAATTGTTAAAATTTTTGCTACTTTAATTTCCTATTAAAAAGACCGCATTAACTTAAAAATAGCTTTCAATATTATTTTAAAAGATATTAATCAAAATTATTTTTCATGACTAAATACATACTTAAGTTTTCCAATTTTTTAAATGATATTAAACAAGGAACTATATATTATTTTATAACACGGGTCAACAATTTTTTGAGAGTTATGATTTAACTACAGAGATCAAACCTGCCATCTTAGGGAATATCAAATCCGTTTACCGTTTTTCCTAATCAAACTTAGTCAGTTATGAACATTTAAAATTTTAGAAAAAACGGTTAAAAAACCAAAAAAGATTCAAAAACAAAAATTAATTAAAATTTTATTTTTGCATCTTCACAATAGTTAAACTGTTAAATTTAAACTTTAAATAATATTTTCATTAAAAATCGATAATATATCGTGTCGAAATTAAGTTTGGACGCGTAATATATTGTATTATCTAAATGCCGATGTAAGAGCTTGACATATTAATTAAAATATTTTTTCATTAATTATGATTAAAAATATAAGTTACAAGGAATTTTTATATGCAAAAAAGATTTTTAAATTTTTTCTTAGGGTATATTTAGATCCATTTGGTTAGGCCATTTTTCGTTATATACGGATCTAAGGGGCCAAAGACGGAAGAAAGAAAAACGAAAAATATGTATGAGATTAGGCCATCTTGGGGATGCATTCTTTAATGTTTTCATAAAATTCACATTTCTGACATAAATATTTGTTGACCTGTGTAATAATAGAATTGTAAAATGAGAATAGCATTTTTTAACTTATTTTTTAAATTGCAAAATAATATTAGAATTAACGAATTATAAATAGGTAAAATATAAAATTTATTGCAGTTTAAATCACCTTAAAAATGATGCCTTCTCGCTATGATGTTCGCCCTGCATTTAAAATAATTATCAATTAAAGATAAGTCTTGATTTCTAAAGCCATCGCTCTGCTCTGAAAAAAAAAAACACCAGAGCCAAAATCCGAAACTGTAAAAAGTGGAGCAAATTCTTACTGAATTGGCCACCTTTGATGGCAGGTTAGTTGCTGCCGTTTATTTTGTATGTTGCTAGGCATTGAAAAATTATTAAAAGAAGACCAAAAAAATCTTATTTTTTATATGGAAAAACCATTTAATATAAAATAGAGATATATTTGTTTTATTACATATCGTATTATTAAATAATTTTACCCCTTAGACCCTACCCTATAATCATATTATATTGTATGATAGCACGAAAATCGAAATTTCTTAGTCTTCATCACACCTCCATCACTTCTCGTAATACAACAATTTCTAAACGTAAAGGTATATTTTTAAACACCTTAAAATTTTGATTTTTTTTCTTTCGCAAATGTTTTCATAAATAGTTTTATTTATGTTATACACTAATCGCAAAACGTTTCTAACACCGGTTAGATTGTCCATCTGCAAATTAACGTCCCCTTATTAATAAAAACAAGTCAGTATGTAGGCTTGAACCCAGAGCGACAAGTCGAGGGTACCCAGCGCCTCGGGCCTTGGTTATATTTAACAAAAAAAAATTAACATTTGCATTCACTGGGTAGGTAGTTCAATCAGCAACGCTCGTTAAATAATCACTTATGATATGTGTGTCTAAATAGGCTCTACCACTTACCTTTGGGAATTCCTATTAAAATTGCTCCAAGACCATGATTCCTGCCCAAAATACATTAAATGGACAAATAGACCCAGCGGAATTTTCAAACTTGTAGACTCGAAGGCAGTTTCTAGGTTATGGGGAAAGCATAAGAACAAACCCGATATGAATTATGAAACGATGGGCCGAGCACTCAGGTAATATATGAAAATCTACAAAATAAAAAATATTAACTATATCTAAATTCCGTGCCAAACCCTTTAAAATATTCTTTTCAATATAAAGCTCGCATACTTCAAATAATTTGGCCCGTCGATTCGATTAAATATAACAGCGGGGTGGACAGTTTAGGTTTGTAGATGAGTATTTACCAGGCATCTATGAACCTTCATTGTTTAAACATATATATTAAAACGAAATAGATTTAATGATCTAATGGTAATTATTAAATGATTCAGGATATATATATATAGTAAAATAATATCATATTTGAATAATCTTCCAAATATAATATAGTTGTGGGTCTCATCGTGTATGTAGTTGATATTTGCATAGGAATACAATTTGCATCCTAGCATCACTTGTCCCTTTTTTTTGTTGTAATCTCCGAACTGAAATCGATCCGATGGCGTATACGGGATGGGTAACGTCGTTCATCCGCCACTTCAGTTGGATTCGGAAACAAGATAGACTTGCGAGGGCTTCGGCTGATCTCAACTGCGCATGTTTACGGATTGTTTTTCATTGCCATGTGCGCTATAGGAGTAGAGACTTGTTCTCTCACCTATTTCCCAATCTCGCCATCCCCTTGTTGTTTTCTTTTTTTATCCAAACAGAATCTTGGAATAACTGTTTGCCGGGGGCGTTGGGCTATCTGAAATCGGCAGGTTTTACCTTCATCCGGGTGTGGATTTGAAAGGTTTTTTTTTTGAAAATTGCAGGGGTTTCCTGCACGGCCGAATGCTTTGATGCGATACGTCCACAAGACATCGTTCAATGTTTCGTGTGGAGACCTACTTTTCAGGTGGCGGCATAATGTCTTTTCAGCGTTTCAATCATGCGTTCAACCAGAACATTTTTTCAGGGGTGAGCTTCTTCTTTCTCATTCTCATCGAAACTGGATTTGGGTTTTTTACCGGGAGAAGGATTAGACAACAATCAAGTTTTTATCACCAGCTTCGTAATCTATATTATAGTCATATGCTAAGGCTTTTTAGATCCAGTAAAGTAATCGCGTACTAGTTACAAGGTCTAAATCTCTTGTAGGGCCTTAATTCGTCGGTCGTTTATTACACAGGTCAACAAATATCAAAGTCAAAAACGTGAATTTTATGAAAACATAAAAAAATGCACCCATATGATGGCCTAATCTTATATATATATTTTTTGTTTTTCTTAGTTTCTTCCGTCTTGGGCTCCTTAGATCCCTCTATAACGAAAAATGGCCTTTTTTGAACAACTTGACAGATCTAAATACATAAAAAGTGAAAATTTAAAAATCTTTTTTGCATTCCCTTGTAACTTATATTTTTAATCACAAATAATGAAAAATAAATTTTATTAATATATCAAGCTTTTACATCGGCATTTAGATACTACAAAATATTTTGCGTCCAAATTTAAATACGACACGATATATTATCGTTTTTTAATGAAAATATTATTTGAAATTTGAATTTAACAGTTTAACTATTGTGAATATGCAAAAATAGAATTTTAATTTATTTTTGTCTTTGAATCTTTTTTAGTTTTTTGAACTTTTTTTCTACAATTTTCAATGTTTATAACTGACTAACTAAGTTTGATTAGGACAAACGGTAAACTGATTTGATATTCCCTAAGATGGCATGTTTGATCTCTGTTGTTTACTCATAACTATGTTATTCATCGGTCGTTTAATATTCGTCGGGTGTTTAGTATTCGTCGGTCGTGTATTCGTCGGTCGAGGACCATTAATCGTCAGGTCGTTGAGAACCCTGAATCGTTTGGTCGTTGAAGACCATTATCGTCAGGTCGAGGACCATTAAATTCGGTCGTTGAGGACCATTTATCCATAAATCGTCAGGTCGTCTAGGACCAATATCCGTTCGGTCGTTGAGAACCATAATCGTTAGGTCGTTTAGGATTTATCTTCAGGTCGTTTAGGACCATATGGTTCGGTGTTCTCATTGATCGTTCAGGCGTGTTTTTTGCCATGGAGTTTGGACAACCATTTCCGCTCAATATTTTGGCCTTTCTGTCTGTTTTTCAGATATCTCAATTCCATATGAATGAGATTCAAATCTTAATTTCGGGGGCCATTTCCGTACGAGTTAATGCGCATTCGTTATAAACCGTGGTGTGCTTGTCTTTGACAAATTCGTTGCTCTATCAATTTTTATCTTGTTACGGCACTTCTGTCTTTCAGACGAAGCTATGATTCGTCGAGTTTTGATGAGCGTAATTGTTGAGGTGCATCATTCGCTGAAGATGGACCTTGTGCGTCAATCACTTCATTGTTCCTCCATCAATTAGAATCAGTTCTAAACAAGAATAATCGGGCCAACGTATAAAAAGGGGCTAAATATAATTACTTTGAAAAAAATAATTTTCAAATTTATACAATTATTTTTTTATGTGTTATGGTTATTAAATTTTGCTTTATATTTTTAAAGGCTTTTATGAATAGTTTTTTGAAATTCTAAAAATATTTTATTAAATTGGGCAGAACCTTTTTTTAACTGGGAAATGAATAAAAAAATTTTTTCTCGAATGAATCAAAATATTTAATAATTTATAATACTTTTGATAGGTATTATTACCAACGTGGTATCCTATCCAAAGTTGACGGTCAACGCTTAGTGTACCAATTTGTCAAAGTTCCAAAGAATATAATTGAAATAAATTGCTCATAATGATTTGATCTAGGAAAGGGTTCCTATATAACCCAAAAAGAATTTAAGACAAAGATAAACCACATGTGCCAATATATCAAACATCAGTTATTGTTTGAAATTATTGACACCAAGGTATATACTGTCATATCGATTTCGACCAAATCACACTTTCTTTCATATAAAATTTAAATCCAACGGTTACTTAAACTTTTATGATTCTTAGGGCCTTGAAAATTTGTTAACAAAGGTTAATATATGTGATATACGTATATAGAATGGGGCCAAACTAAAATTTAATTTAATTCTCCTTTTTAGGTCGATAATGGAATTTGAGGTAAAAATTCAGCCCGGTTTTCAAATTATGTCAAAAATTATCAAGTCACTTAGGCTGTCGCCTTATTATATTTGACACTAATGAACGCGTTTATACAAGGCTGCCAATGAGTTAATTTTGAGGGCTACAAAATTGCCATTAATTATGTGTATTTAATCTAATTGAAATTAATAAAATCAATAGGCCACGACCTTATAACAAATTTTACTTCTCCTATCCTTTCTATGCTAATTATAAATATAGTTTAACCAATTATTTCTAAAGCTATATGCAAAAAATTACCAGTATTTTATCACTATTGCCTTTTTTCCATACATTAATATTGTTATATTATTTTATTGTTAATGTGAATCAATAAATACATTTTTTTTTAATTTGCCACCGTGAATGAGTGATAAAATAAATTGAATAAGGATGCGTAATTAAACCAATATAACACAGGTCAACAAATTTTTGAGAGTTATAAGCTAACTACGGAGATCAAACCTGCCATCTTAGGGATTTTCTAAACATTAATAATTTTAGAAAAAATGCCAAAAAAACAAAAAAGTAAAATCAAAAATAAATTGAAATTTTTTATTTGCATATTTAGAACAGCTAAATTGTTAAATTCAAACTTCAAATAAAACTTTAATTAAAAATTGATAAATTATTGTGTCGTAAGTTTGGACGCGAATTATTTCGTATTATCTAAATGCTGATGTAAGAGCTTGATATACTAAAAAATTTTATTTCTCATTTAAATATTAGTTACAAGGAGTTTTTATATAAAAAAAAGATTTATACCTTTTTTCTTTTCAGGGTATTCTCGATCAGTCAATTTGGTCAAAAAAGGCCATTTTTTCGATATGGACGGATGTAAGGAGCAGAAGCTGGAAGAAACTAAGAAAAAGGAAATATATATATGATATAAGACAAACATGGGGATAAATTCTTTTATGTTTTCATAAAATTTACAGTTGTGCCATTGAAATTTGTTGACCTGTGTAATTTAAAAAATAAGTCGCACAGCTGTACGTTCGATGACGTTTTAACAATAACTCATTTTTAGCCATTGCCATTAAAAAGATTGTAAATTGAACATCATAAAATTCGAATTGCAAAAGGCTAGAATTTAGATTTACAAGTACTGCGGGCCATATTTTAACTAAACTCATTAAATTCCTCAAACAAGTATTCTGTCAAATTTCTAAATCTTTACTATTTATAAACACTGTATTAGGCAAAATAAAAAACAGACCTTTAAAAAAATAACAAAACTAGTGGGATGAAAAATATAAATTATTGTAAGTTAAATTAAATATTAACTTTTTAAGGCAACGTTCAAAAAAAGTTATGTGTTTTCTAAAATAATAAAACTTGGTTTTCCTATGTTATTCAAATAAGAGAGATTTGTTCAAAGATGTTATAACTTGACACGCCGGTTTTAAACAAAAAGATGTACTTATATATATTACACAGGTCAACAACTTTTTGAGAGTTGTGAGTTAACTACAGAGATCAAACCGGCCATCTTAGGGAGCATCAAATCCGTTTACCGTTTTTCCTAATCAAACATAGTTAGTCAGTTATAAACATTAAAAGATTTAGAAAAAAGGGTCAAAAAATCAAAAAAGATTCAAAAACAAAAATAAATTGAAATTTTATTTTTGTATATTCACAATAGTTAAACTGTTAAATTCAAACTTCAAATAATATTTTAATTAAAAACCGATAATATATCGTGTCGTATTTAAGTTTAGACGCGAAATATTTTGTATTATTTAAATGCCGATGTAAGAGCTTGATATATTAATAAAATTTATTTTTTATTATTTACGATTAAAAATATAAGTTACAAGGGATATTTATATGCAAGATTTTTAAATTATTTATTTTTAGGGTATATTTAGATCTGTGAATTCGGTCAAAAAAGGTCATTTTTTGTTATAGACGGATTTAAGGAGCCAAAGAAAGAAGAAACTAAAAAAAACAATTAATGTATATGAGAAGATTAGGCCATCATGAAGATGCATTCTTTTATGTTTACATAAAATTCACGCTTCTGACATTGATATTTGTTGACCTGTGTTATTGATAAATTATTCAATTAAGTCTCTAAATATAAAATGTAAACATTTGTCATGTGATAAATTGAACAAAATATTCTATCCATTTAGGAATGTGACTTCCTTTCATTTTCTCCTTCTGCCCAAACAGGCAAAGCGTTTAATTTTCGGTAACTTAGAAGACTTGATTGCTTATTTGATGAATTTTAATAGTATATGCCATCAAGAATAAAATTCAAGATTTTGCATTATGTATAAAAGTGTAGGAAATTAGGTTGAAATAATTTTTGCAAAAAATAGCTTACTTATTAGAAATAAGTGTTCAAGACATCAAACCTTACCAAAGGACGGAAGCCTTAATAAAAATGAGAAATCTTCAGATTTGACCGCCGCAATTTCTTTTTAACAAAGGTTGTTCATCACATCAGGTATCGCATAACCATCAAAAATATATCCAAGTATATAAAAATTCTTAAAAGGCGGGCGAGTCACTCATGTTAGGTCAACATACACATACTACCTTGACTAAATTTTCAATTGAAGGGCGAAAGTCAAACGACAAGAGCGCATACTTATTATCTTAAAAGAAATTAGCAAAAATTATAGGCTTAGGTTTTGTGCATATCGCATATTTTAACAAAATGGCCAACTGTAGAAGTATAATTAAAAAAATTATTTTCATATGTTTTTATAGGTATTGCCGAGAAAGAGAGCTTTTGGAAATTTAAATAGGAATAATTATTTAATTATCTAAAAATTAAGATGTGCCGAGTATTTACATTATAGGTCAAATTTGGAGAAAGCCTACCCCTCCCGCCGGCTCACCCGAAAAGCTGGACCTGAATTAAAAAAAAGGAAATACGAGCCGAAGTAAATCTTATTGATTGCTAATTTTTAAATTGTATTAACAAAAAATTTTTTTTCACACGATGAGGTATTATTACACTTTGTATTTTATTGATAATTTTAGAAAAAATTAATTAAACAGTTGTACATACCTTCGGGCTAATCACAATTATATTCTTTAGCAATGTTTAATTGTATAATGTTTAAGAGCTTCATATTATAAATTTTATTTCTTATTATTTGAGATAAAAAATATAATTTACAAGGGATTATAATATGGAAAAATATCGAATTTATTCTCTTTAGGATATTCTCGAAGTCGCAAAATCTGTCATTTTGGTCAAAAATGGCCATTTTTTTGACATCGACCTATAGCTTAAAGTGAAAGAAACTTCGGTAAACAAAAATTATATAAGAAATTAAATCACCCTGATTACTTTATTTCAATATCAAATTTCTTTTTCAGACATTGATATTTGACGAGCTCTGCTATGTAAATAAATTCTGTAAAAAACTGTGTTCGATTATACCAATTGTAATATAGGCTGGAATGAGCATACGCCCCTGCCAATGTTGCCTTAATTTTGTCAACATAAATATATTTTTTAATGCAGAAATAGCCAGCCATTATTTTTTAGAAATTACTCGCTCGTGACATCCATCTGTTAAAGATTGCGACATTTCGTGCGAAAAACATGTGGGCAGCGGAGACAAATTTAATGATATTTTATTAAAATTAGATTTTAAAATTCAAAAAAATTATTATTTTTACTAAACGTCCGCAAAAGCATATTCATTGTTAAATTTTAGCTTGTAATAAAAAAATTGCTATTTATTTTAATTTGGGCTGAGCCTTAATTGTAAAACATGTCGGGCGGGCCGAGCCGAAATATCACGGCCCTGAACTCTAATTTGCAAATCCGTTGTCAATTTTTTCGAAAGAGGTTTAAGGGCGAGTATGTTATTTTCAAATAGTCTAAATATCAGAGTTTAGCCAAGCCACATTTAGGCTTTTATGCATGCATCAAGTTATAATTTGACCCATATTTAAGTGAGATTTTCATGATTCATATAGCGCTGCAATCATTTGAGTCCACATACGGCAAATAAAACGGGCATTTCCTATGTTAGTGATGTATTATGAAATTAAATTGCCAAAATAGCAATGTTTAAAAACTAATAAATTTAGATCTTGATTATTTTTTAAGATTTCTGGTGTGTACAAGTAATTCACTCCCTTTGGTCGCTTATGTTTGATCGTTTTATACATAATAAAAATTTATAGACAAAATGTTATCATCAAGTTTTCTCAAAGTATTTTTCTCAGGTTTGCCATATAAAAATAAAAGGTTTGGAAGGCGGAATCTTACATACTAAATTTTTCAAGTCGTGAAATAAGATTATAACATAACTAACCATGGGAACTCATTTACCTGGTAGAGAACATCATATATCTAGGTTAAAAATTAGAAAAGGCCTTGAATTTAATTTTATGTTTTTTTGTAATTGCCCTTTAGCATATTCTCTTTCAGAACTATTTAAAATTTCTTTTTTCAAATTATGTTTAAAGTTATCATTCCCAATGAGATTAACTTGGTTAAAAGAGAGTGTTAACATACCTGTCGTGAATACCTAATTTTTAGAATTTTCATTTGTTTTTACGAATTTCGGACATGAGAATTTTAAATATACAAAAATCATAATTTTCTGCGAAGCCATAAAAATATCACAACTTTTAAACTAAAAATCAATTATATGGAATTCAAAAATTTATTTATACTATCGAATCGGGGTATACCGATATCTAAAAACGCATATCCAATTTACCTGTCTAACAGGCCCAATGGCCTAATAAAAAAAATTGTCCATTTTGTTTTCATAATTATCATCCTCCAAAGTACTTCCATACAGTTTTCCGAATGCCAGACCTTCAATAATAACGACACCCAGTCATTCGAACAAGGTGAAGGTGTTTTCGATCAATTTGGTTTATTTAGAGACTGGTATTTTACATGGAACGAACATTTCATAGAAAATTCTTATCAAAACCCACCAAAATCAAAGTTTAATCAGCGGAGTTTTTTAATTTTACATTATATATTTTACGATTAAGACGAAAAGGGTATTTGTTAGATATGCGATTTTCATATTTTTATTGTTAATTATTATAAACAATTTTTTTTTTGATTTAATTTTAGAAAATTTTTAACACTTTGAAACCTATGAATAGCATCAGAATTTATAAATAATGAAAAATATATATGTCGAGAAGTATTATTTGAACTTTTTTAAAAAATATGTTTCGACGAATAATTTCTATAGTATATTCAGGCACGATTCTAGACCCCTTTTGGGGGAGCAGTGCCCCCCCCCCCCCCCAAAGTTTTTGATTGCCCCCCCCCCCAAATTTAATTTGCCCCCCCCCCCCAAAAAAAAAATACATAGTAATTTTATGTTTGCCCCCCCCCCCCCCAAATTGAATTTGCCCCCCCCCCCCCCCAAATGAATTTGCCCCCCCCCAATACATAGTACTTTTGTGTTTGCCCCCCCCCCCCAAATTAAATTGCCCCCCCCCCCCCCCCCCACCCCAAAAAATAAGTATAATTTTATTTTTTCTCCTCATAATATAATTAAATTTGCTCCGCCAAAAATATCTAAAAAAAAATATTTTAAAAATATTCACTTTTTTTAAAAAGTGTTTTCATTCATCAACACTTTTCATCCGCTAGAGAGATCAAACTAACACAGAAATTATTTCTGTTGTTACTAGATATATAGAAAAATTTGATTTAACAGAAAGCTTTTGTGAAAGCAATTCATAAATCTGATGCCTAAGAAATTTTTTCACTTGTCAACATCTAGAACCAAACCTGATCGCACAATGCTACGATGGGGCGAACGTAATGCCCGGGGATAAGGTGGTGTTCAAGTGTTTCTAAGCAAAACAGTTGGACCCACCATGTCCCGTATATTCACTGCTTTAACCACCGATTGCTCTTGTTGTAAAAGATTGTCTTGAAATTTTAAGTGAAGAGAAAGAATTTTTCGATATTTTTTCTTCCCTTCATAAATTTTTTCAATATGATGCAATCAAGGAAGTTAGTGAATGCGGGACCATACCCCGGCTGTTACCCCATCGGTGGTGTCATTACGACGCCATTGTTTTTTTTTTAAATTATATAAAAATATTAAATACTCTTTTGAAAATTGAAAAATAATTTTTTTTTTATATTTTCAGGTCACAGGGCCGAAGCGTCGGGGTTTTTTGACCATGTTTATAATTATCAATTTAATTTTTTATATTTATCATTTAAAAAATTATTTTATTTATTAAAAATAATTAATGATTAATTTCAATGCAAAACGATTTATGTTTCTAAAACTTTTGATTTAATACACCATTGTTAAGAAATTAAACAATTAAGAAATACAAATACATTTGAAAATTTATTCAAAAACTGTTTTGATATATATAATACTTTTTTAAATGACAATAATTTATCTATGGATAAAACAAAAACTAAACCTAAAGATTTTTCTGATTTTTATTTGTTTTCTACTCATAAGTTTGACAATAATTTAAATATTAATGATGAATTTAAAAGTATTTATTGATTTATTTATTGATTCTTTTGATAATAGATTTTTTACCGGTAATATTTATTTAGAATTTTTAGATTCCCTTTATAAAATTGATTATTCTTTTTTTAGATATAAATAAAAAGCCTCTTTTAATAAGTAATATTGATAAAAGAAATTGACGTAGCCAAAAAAATTTTAATAAGAAAACTTAATAATTACAAAGAATTTATTAATGATTTTGTTAAATTTTTATATGATTAAGATGCGTTTCCTAATCTATTTAACATTTTTTCTAGTTTGTTATTTGGCTCTTCAACGTCGAGTTGTGAGGCCACATTTTCTTCTTTAATAAGGATAACACAGGTCAACAAATATCAATGTTAAAAACGTGAATTTTATGAAAGCATAAAAGAATGCATCCCCATGATGGCCTAATCTCATATATATGTTTCGTTTTTCTTAGTTTCTTTCGTCTTTGGCTCCTTAGATCCGTCTATAATGAAAAATGACCTTATGACCAAATTCACAGATCATATACCCTAAAAAAAATTTAAAAATGTTTTTTGCATATAAAATTCCCTTGTAACTTACATTTTTAATCACAAATATTAAAAAAAAAATTTTTATTAATATATCACGCTCTTACATCGGCATTTAGATAATACAAAATATTTCGCGTCCAAACTTAAATACGACACGATATATTATCGGTTTTTAATGAAGATATTATTTGAAGTTGGAATTTAACAGTTTAAATATTGTAAATATGTAAAAATAAAATTTCAATTTATTTTTGTGTTTGAATCTTTTTTGGTTTTTTGACCTTTTTTTCTAAAATTTTTAATGTTTATAACTGACTAACTAAGTTTGATTAGGAAAAACGGTATACGAATTTGAGATTCCCTAAGATGGCAGGTTTGATCTCTGTAGTTAACTTATAACTCTCAAAAAATTGTTGACCAGTGTAATAACTTCTAGTAGGGCAAGTGACCTGCGTAAAGGTGATTTGGTTCTTTTAGGACACGAAAAATTATTAACTGGGGCGTTGAATTTGATGAATTTTAAAATAATCACAACAACCTCTAGCATAAAATTGTTAGATTAATACAATACTCTGCTCATAATCAGCTAATTATTGCTTACTATTTTAAGACATGGTTGCATTTTATGCGCATTTAACGTTTATAATATTAATTACTAGTTATATATAATCAGTATTTTTTCATATATATTCTTCCAAATCAGCATACTTATACAATTTGTTTTCGTGATAAATCTTATTTTACTATTCATTTTATAAAATCCAAAGTTTTATATAATTCATTTTTATCATTCATATGTATCATATTTTTATTTTTCATGCGCCTTGATACCAAATGATAAAATTATATTTACAACTAATTTCCAATTCTTATATCGTTTTAAGCAATTGATTTTGGTGGAAACAATTAATTTTAATTGACATATCCAATTTATATACGCAATCATTTTTTTTTATTTTATGAATAAAATAAATTACAATTAATTTATTAAAATAAGAATTTTGAACATGGATTCAATTGTTGTACATGTATATTTTTTGCCGTGACCGAAGGTCACGGCTAATTTTGCCGCCAAAGGCGGCAAAAAATTTTTTTCTGCCCCCTTACGAGTTTTTTTTGCCCCCCCCCCTCCCCCCAAAGTGGAAAAGCTAGAATCGGGCCTGA
>JAUIRJ010000417.1:0-17029 GCA_030555515.1 Acutogordius australiensis | reverse complement strand
GAAAATAAAAATTTTAAGAGCTCTTCAGGCACGATTCTAGACCCCTTTTGGGGGGGGCAGTGCCCCCCCAAAAGTTTTTGATTGCCCCCCAAAAAATAATTGAATTTGCCCCCCCAAAAATACATAGTAATTTTATGTTTGCCCCCCCAAAAAAAATTGAATTTGCCCCCCCAAAATTACATAGTAATTTTATTTCTTCCGCATAATATAATTAAATTTGCTCCGTCAAAAATATTTAAAAAATATTATCCTAAAAATATTTACTTTTTTTAAAAGTGTTTTTATTCATTAATACTTATTATCCGCATAGATCAAACTAACAGAAATATACAGAAAAATTTGATTTTACAGAAAGCTTTATATTTGTGAAACCAATTCATAAATCTGATGCCTAAGAAATTTTCTCAGTTAACAACAATCTTTTGTTAGAATATAATCTAGAACCAAAGAACCTGATCGCACAATGCTACGATGGGGCGAACGTAATGCCCGGGGAAAAAATGGTGTTCAAGTATTTCAAAGCAAAATAGCTGGACACCATGTCCCGTATATTCACTGCTTTAATTACCGATCGCATCTTGTTGTAAAAGATTGTCTTATTTTAAGTGAAGGGAAAGATTTTTTTGATAATTTTTCTTCCCTTCATAAATTTTTTCAACATGATGTAATCAAGGTATTTAGTGAATGCGGGACCATACCCCGGCTGTTTCCTCATTGGTGGTCTGGTCACTACCTGCCCATTGTTTTTTTTTTAAATTACACAGAAATATTTAATACTCTTTTAAAAATTAAAAATAAAAAAACTTTTATATCTTCAGGTCACAGGGCCGAATCGGGGTTTTTTGACCATATTTATAATCATCTATTTATTTTTTTGTATTTAATTGAAAAATTATTTTATTTATTAAAAATAATTATAGATTAATTTCAATGCAAAACGATATATGTTTCTAAAACTTCTGATTTAATATACCATTGTTTGTTAGAAATTAAACAATTAAGAAATAAAAATACATTTGAAGATTTATTCAAAAATTGTTTTGATATTAATAGTAAAAAGTATTTATTTTAATATTATTGATTTATTTATATTTTGATAATAGATTTTTTACCGATAATAGTTGTTTAAAATCTTTAGATTCCCTTTATAAATTTGATTAACCTTTATTTTAGATATAAATAAATTAAAGCCTCTTTTAAAAATAAGTAATACTGATAAAAATTCATTATCTAAAGAAATTGACGTAGCCAAAAATCTTTTAATAAGAAACTTAATAATTACAAAGAATGTGTTACTATTGATTTTGTTAATTTTTTATATGTACAATAATGCGTTTTCTAATCTATTTAACATTTTTCCTATAAGTTTGTTAATTGGTTCTTCAACGTCGAGTTGTGAGGCCACATTTTCTTCTTTAAGAAGGATAATAACGGCTGACAAGTAGTGACCTGCTTAAAGGTGATTTGGTTCTTTTAGAACACGAAAAATCATTAACTAGGGGCGTTGAATTTTGATGAATATTGTAATTTAACTAAAATCCTCTAAGATAAAATAGTTTGATCAATACAATAGACTGCTCATAATCAGCTAATTATTGCTTACTATTTTAACATGGTTGCAAACTTTTTTTGTGCGCATTTAACGTTTATGTTCATGTTTTATTTAATTTTTTACCCTAATATTAATAACTAGTTATATATAACCAGTGTTTTTTCATATATATTCTTCCAAATTAGCATACTTATACATTTTGTTTTCATGACAATCAATCTTATTTCACTTTTCATTTTCTAAAATCCAAAGTTTTATATAATTCATTTTTATCATTTACATATATCATATTTCTAATTTTCATGCGCAATGATACCAAATGATAAAATAATACTTACAATTAATTCAAACCTCATATCTTTTTAAGCAATTGATTTTAGTGAAAACAATTAATTTTAATTCACATATTCAATTTATAAACTCATTTTTTTTAATTTAAGAATATAATAAATTACTATTAATTTGTTAAAAAATTTTGAACATGGATTCTATTGTTGTACATGTATATTTTTTGCCGTGACCGAAGGTCACGGCCAATTTTGCCGCCGAAGGCGGCAAAAAATTTTTTTCTGCCCCCCCACGAGTTTTTTTTGCCCCCCTAAAATGGAAAAGCTAGAATCGGGCCTGCACCAATTCATCCATCCCGACATTTTATTTGCCACATCACCCAGTAATAAAGGAAGAAAGCCTTACAACAAAAATACGCGTTGTCTTTAATGGCTCTGCTAAATCGACAACTGGAGTCTCGCTTAACGACTGTCTATCAGTAGGCGCAACCTTGCAACAAGATTTAACATCAACTTGGTCACGGCAAATTTTGCCGCCGAAGGCGGCAAAAAATTTTTTTCTGCCCCCCCACGAGTTTTTTTTGCCCCCCTAAAATAAAAAAGCTAGAATCGGGCCTGGAGCTCTTACATCAATATTTAGAATATACAGAATATGGCACCAAAATTTGAAAAGGACATGATATATTATCGGTTTTAAATTTAAAAATTATTTAAAATTTGAAACATATTTTTTTTTTGAATATATTTTTTTTTTACTATTTTTTTTTGTTATTAATTTTTTAATTTTAAATATTATTTTGAAATTTTTTAATGTTTATAGCTGGCTTACAAAGTTTGAACACATGTCAATAAATTTTTGAGGATAAGCTAACTTTAGAGACCAGAACTGCCCTCTTAGGGATTTTCAACCCCGTTATCGTTTTTTCTAATCAAATTTTTTAGCCATATAAACAGTTAAAAAAAATAAGATTTGAAAACAAAAAAATATTGAACAAAATTATTTTTATGTTTAAAATAGCTATGCTGTTAAATTCAAATCTTATATAATTTTTTTATTATCTGAATATATATCGTGTCCTTTTAGGTCGGGTTGCTTAATAATATGTTACTATTGATGTTAGAGCTTAATACACTTAAAACTTTTATTTCTTATTATTAGAGATATAGAATATAAGATACAAGGAATTTTAATATAAAAAACATTTTTGAAGTTTTTTAGGGTATTTAGATCTAAAGCCGGGCGGTAATTTTTCGGCCAGGCCCGCAAAACATATTTTTACAATTAAGACTCGGCCCGGCTCGCCCGAACCTGCGATATATTTGGTTATTAAAATTTAGGCCCAGCCTGACTCAGTCCTTCTTGAATTTGAAAATACGGCCCGAAATTTTTTTATTTTAAGCTAAAAAATTTTAATATTGAAAATGTATTGGCGGACGCACTTAATGAAAGAACGCTTGAATTTCCCAAAAAACTAATAATTGTGGAGGGTTAAATGATATATCAATAAATGTGTTTCCGCAGCCCACAAGTTTTGGTATCGTACTAAATGTCGCAATTTTTAAGAGGTGGCTACAAGTGATTTTAGGGTAGTTTCCTAAAAAAATTGCTGGGCTTTTGCATTGAAAAATATATCTAAGCTGACGTATTAAAAAAAAGTGGCACTACCATACAGCCTTTATTACATTTAGGATAATCGAACACAAAGTGTTTTTACGAAATTGGATACAACAATCAACGGAAAATAGACCTTGATTTATTTCTATTTTTAGGCAAAATTTGTTTTTGATTTTGGGCATACTCTTACATGGATAATTGTACATTCAACCTTTTCAAAAAACGCACTTTGAGGTCTTAAATGTTAAACAGAGGTCAATATTTATTATGCATTTGGGGCAAATTTATGAATAGGTCGCTATTATGGCAAAAATAAAGTTACCTTTCTTCTTTCTGGCTTTTAAAAAAGCGTTTTCCAGTCGTTGGACAGTTGCACGTTAGTAAGTTATTCATTAAACTTTACATTAAATAAAACGACAAACTCATTTTGAATTTTCGTCGATTTTCCAATTGTTTTTTGATTGTACATTTGTTGGTTGTATAATTGTATTTCTTTTCTTCTTCACTGTGCGCAAAAGAGGAAATAAGCTATTGACAATTAAAGCAATTTTAAATACAAGCTTTGAATTTTTTCTTGGTATTATACAAAAAATTAAAATGTGTTATAGCAATGCTATCCTGGCTCGGTCTGTGGCCTTAAGCCCCTAAGCAAATGCTTTCAAGCACAAAACAAAATACATTAAAACATATTAATGCTCTCAAGTCCAAAACAAATATTTTTTCTAATATTGTGGTGTAATATTGTTGTTTTTTATATAACATTGGTCGACAAATATCAATGTCAGAATAAAGTTTTTGACACCGAACTTATCCCCATGCCTTATGTCATTATTTTCAAATTTCTTCGCCTACAATTATGTTGCCAAGTCCATATCGAAAAAATAGCCATATTGTATCAAATTGACAGATTTAGTGACCTCGATAAAGAGAAAAAATTAAATTTTTTTTATAGAATCACTTGTAACTTATATTTTTTATCTCAAATAATGAGAAATAAAGTTTTTAAGTATATCAAGCTTTTACATTGACATTTAAATTATACAATATATAGCAAATGTTAATATATTAGTGACCTGAAGGTATGACGGTCAAATTAATTTTTGCATAAAAATTATTAATGAGATACAAAGTGTAGAAGTTATACCCTTGATCGTGTGCTAATAAATTTCCCATTTTTAGCTTTTATATAGTTAAAATAATGCATAATGAGATTTAACAAGTCTGCCCTGCCCTTAGTATCTTTTCTAATTTAGGCTCGGCTCGCCTGGCTCATCCTAAATTTCCGCCCGGGCCGGTCCGTTTATATGCGGGCCAGTACCTGGCGGGCTTTCAAGTCGATTTTGATTTCTACTATTAACTCATTCAATTTTTTTAGGGACTCTCTAGAATTTGTGACCCAAATTTAAGGTTGATGATCTCTTTTAATATGCATTTTCTAGCTTAAAAATTTAAAGGGGATTTGGAACGATGGATGGGAATCTCTTTGCCTTGCGCATATTTAATCGTGCCAAATGATTTTTTTGGGCCAAGATTTTCTGGTCCATTCCTGATTAAAATTATGTTAATGACTCTCTTTGAACTGAAGGGATTTTGCATAACAAACGGGCATTAAAGTCCTTCGTGCTATCCCATAATTTTAAATTTGCGCATTTTCTATTTAAATTTCAAAATGATGATGTTAGAAGCCAGATGACTTAATTTCTATCGTCATTATTTTAAATAAACCATGAAACGAAACCATTGTATTATGAAATGCACTCTAGTTTCCTTATTAAAAAACAAATGTTTAAATTTATTCCGATGGACGTGGTTTGCTAGACAAAAAAAATGCAAATAGTCATCGTGGAGTTATAAATTATAAATTTATTTCTCAATTCAAATTAAATTTTTCCAAAAAAAAAAGAATTTTTAATTTGTAACTTGATTTATTAACTGAATTATTTCACATGTAAAATAAAATTTGATCACAAGTCCACCGCTAATGAAAAATTTAATTTTGCTCTTTTGCAATTAATTCTATTTTGTCGTGCAAACATTAAAACAATTTTTCTGGTAAAATTGAACGGATTAGCATAAAATTAAAATTTATCAAAATGGTAATACTTTTTATACATAAAAATCTGTGTGAACCAATATTTAGTTTAAAATTATCAAGGCCAGCTAAACCGGCATTATCTTATATTTTATTACAAAAAAATGGTCATATAAATTAGTGTCCATTTATTAACATTGTTTAAACCAACCGGGGAAGTATTGTCGGGACCGGCAAAATATATCGCGGGGCTACTAGGAAAGGCCATATTTTGGCTCTCAATTTTGAGTAATATCTTTAAAATTGATGTTAGGCCAAAAAACATAGTATAGCACCTCTAATTACCGCCTACATTGCTCTAATGCGCCTGCTGGCCCTTAGTCTCAGTGTAGCAATAAGCAATACTGTTTAAGTAGAGCTGGACAGTTCACCTTTTGGCTCGGCCCATTTTTTGTTTTTAAAATGAAGGATTAGCAAAATAAGAGGTACAAAACTTATGCTAAAATTCTGATTTTTTTTTAAATATTTTCTAGAGGCTAATTAAAACCCTTCAGGCACGATTAGACCATTTTGGTGGGAGGGCCCCCCCCCCCAAAAAAAAGTTTTTGATTGCCCTTCCCCCAACAAAATTGAATATGCCCCCCTAAAATACATAGTAATTTTATGTTTGCCCCCCCCCCCCCAAATTGAATTTGCCCCCCCCCCCCCCCAAATACGTATATATTTTATTTTTTCTTCCACATAATATAATTAAATTTGCTCCGCCAAAAATATCTAAAAAAAATTATTTTAAAAATATTCACTTTTTTAAAAAGTATTTTCATTCATCAACACTTTTCATCCGCTAGAGCGATCTAACTAACACAGAAATTATTTCTGTTGTTATTAGATATATAGAAAAATTTGATTTAACAGAAAGCTTTATATTTGTGAAAGCAATTCATAAATCTGATGCCTAAGAAATTTTCTCACTTGTCAACAATCTTTTGTCAGAATATAATCTAGAACCAAAGAACCTGATCGCACAGTGCTACGATGGGGCGAACGTTATGCCCGGGGATAAAGATGGTGTTCAAGTGTTTCTGAGCAAAATAGTTGGACACCATGTCCCGTATATTCATTGCTTTAACCACCGATTGCTCTTGTTGTAAAAGATTGTCTTGAAATTTTAAGTGAAGAGAAAGATTTTTTTGATATTTTTTCTTCCCTTCATAAATTTTTTCAACATGATGCAATCAAGGATGTTAGTGAATGCAAGACCATACCCCGGCTGTTGCCCCATGGGTGGTGTGATCACTAAGACGCCATTTTTTTAAAAAAATTACATAAAAATATTAAATACTCTTTTGAAAATTAAAAATAAATTTTTTTTATATTTTCAGATCAAAGGGCCCAAGCGTCGGGGTTTTTTGACCATATTTATTATTATCAATTTAATTTTTTATATTTATTATTTAAAAAATTATTTAGTTTATTAAAAATAATTAATGAATGCGGCAAAATTAGCCGTGACCTTCGGTCACGGCAATAAATATACATGTGCAACAATTGAATCCATGTTCAAAATTCTTATTTTAATAAATTAATTGTAATTCATTTTATTCATAAAATAAAAAAATGATTGCGTATATAAATTGGATATGTGAATTAAAATTTAATTGTTATCACTAAAATCAATTATTGCTTAAAAAGATATAAGAATTGGAAATTAATTGTAAGTATAATTTTATCATTTGGTATCAATGCGCATGAAAAATAAAAATATGATACATATGAATGATAAAAATAAATTATATAAAACTTTGGATTTTAGAAAATGAATAGTAAAATAAGATTGATTATCATAAAAGAAAATTGGTTTAAGTATGCTGATTTGGAAGAATATATATGAAAAAACACTGGTTATATATAACTATTAATTAAAATTAGGGTAAAAAATTAAATAAAACATGAACATAAACGTTAAATGCGCATATAAAAAATTTGCAACCATGTCTTAAAATAGTAAGCAATAATTAGCTGATTATGAGCTGTGTATTGTATTAATCTGAGGTTGTTTTGATTATCAAATTCACCAAATTCAACGCCCCAGTTAATAATTTTTCGTGTCCTTAAAGAACCAAATCACCTTTACGCGGGTCACTACTTGCCAGCCTACTAGAAGTTATTTTCCTTCTTAAAGAATAAATTGTGGCCTCACAACTCGACGTTGAAGTGCCAAATAACAAACTTATAGAAAAAATGTTAAATAGATTAGGAAACGCATCTTTGTAGTTATATAAAAATTTAACAAAATTATTAGTAACACATTCTTTGTAATTATTAAGTTTTCTTATTAATTTTTTTTTGGCTAAGTCAATTTCTTTAGATAATGAATTTTTATCAATATTACTTATTTTTAAAAGAGGGTCTAATTTATTAATATCTAAAAAAAAAGGATAATCAAATTTATAAAGGGAATCTAAATTCTAAATAAATATTATCGGTAAAAAATCTATTATCAAAAGAATCAATAATATTAAAATAAATATTTTTTAATTCATTATTAATATTTAAATTATTCTCAAACTTATGAGTAGAAAATAAATTAAAATCAGAAAAATTTTTAGGTTTAGTTTTTTTTATCTATAAATAAATTATTGTCATTTAAAAAAGTATTATATATATCAAAACAGTTTTTGAATAAATCTTCAAATGTATTTGTTAATTGTTTAATTTCTAACAACAATGGTGAAATCAAAAGTTTTAGAAACATATATCGTTTTGCATTATCATTAATTATTTTTAATAAATAAAATAATTTAAATGATAAATACAAAAAAATAAATTGATGATTTGGTCAAAAAACCTGAGAAAATTTCTTAGGCATCAGATTGAATTGCCTTCACAATAAAGCTTTCTGTAAAATCAAATTTCTATATATCTAATAGCAACAGAAATAATTTCTGTGTTAGTTTGATCTCTCTAGAGGATGAGAAGTGTTGATTAATGAAAACACTTTTTAAAAAAAGTAAATATTTTTAAAATAATATTTTTTAGATATTTTTGGCGGAGCTTTAATTATATTATGCGATAGAAAAAATAAAATTTAGTATTTTTGGGGGGCAAATTTAATTTTTTTTGGGGGCGGGGGGGGGGGGGGGGGCAAAAAAAATTACTATGTGTTTTTGGGAGGGCAAATTCAATTTTGGGGGGGGGGGGGGGGGCAAACAAAAAATGACTATGTATTTGGGGGGGGGGGGCAAATTCAATTTGGGGGGGGGGGCAGTGCCCCACAAAAGGGGTCTAGAATCGTGCCTGATTGGTTTTAAATGCAATAAATATTTGGCCCATATAAGAACCCTCTCTTCTTTCATTAGTTAGTCAGGAATTCTAAGTATATACTACATGCTATATTGATTCTTCTTCAGTTAAGTGTTGACTACCGCGATTTAATTTATTTTAATATAATGTTTGTATTGTTGTACTATATTCATTTTTTTATTTATATAACACAGGTCTACATAAATCTGTAAGGAAAATTATGACACTGGAGCATCTTATTAATTTTTTAGTTTCCACAGACTTAGGCTATTTTCTCAGGTATATATCGAAAAAATGGCCCAAAAATTAGTAATTTTTTGCTATCTCGAGGATACCCTAAAGAGATTTTTTTATGTATAAAAACGTTCAGACTTTACTTATTTTTTCGAAAATATTCAGAAATTCTAAAAATTTAATATTTTTGAAATTTGAATTTACATAAAAAATATCACCCACTTCATAACATTCTCTTGTCATTGGCGTAGGAGAGGGGGGGGGGGGGGGGGGGGTTTGGGGATGAAACCCCCTCCAAGCATGCCATATCCCCACCCAAATTAAAAATTTTTAGTGCATATCCCCCCCCCCCCCCCCCCAAACTAAAATACCAATTAAATCATTGGCGTATTAGATATAAAATTTAACAGCGTAGATTGAAGATTTAATCGCCGCTTGTTTTTGTTAACATGCTAAAAAATCACGGAATTTAAATACACTATGTAAAATATTTAACAATTCAAATATAAAAATTTATTGCATATAATATATCAATAATATAATTTTCTTAATACCATATTTGGTTATATAAACATTAATTATAAAAGTCCTTAATGAATACTCGAATTTTAAAAAGCAAAATTAAGTAACAATCATAAGAATCAGTAGATTTCAAACAAAAACACTATGGCACCAAAATTTTATTTGAAACTCCCCCCCCCCCCCCCCCCCCAAGCTTGACAACTTGCTACGCCCTTGTCTCTTGTATCTTGAGCAAATGTTCTAAGTTGATATAAAAGCATTATAAACCCGCAAATGGTAGGGCGAGAAATTCGTAACGCGAATGCTATGGTGGGGTCCAAAACCTCTCTTCAAGAGTTTTAAAACTATGATCTTAATTTATTTTATTATTTTGAAGAGAAATACGCGTTCTTTAATTATAGACTAATATAAGTTTCATTAATGAATATTGCAAATTTTATTTGACACAAAGTAGAAAAAAATCTGAAAAATTAAACATTTTTTCCATATTACATTACATAAATCATGTCATTAGAATAAATGTATCAAATTATCAATCAAATCGTATTTTTACGTCTAGTAGAACACAATTAAAAAGTTTTATGAAAAAAAAAATATTTTGATATAAAAGATTATTTTTGGCTTATATTTACAATAAAAACTAGATTTTAAAGAGAAAAAAAATACTTCATATTATTATTATACAATACAAACATTTTGTATACTTAAAAATTAATACTATTTAAAAATATAACTAGAAATAAGGTTGCAATTATTTAAGTTTAAATTTAAACAGAGTTAATAACATGGTTTACAACATTGAAATTGAGAGGATGGGGTCCATATGGACCCCAATTCAATTTCTAAATTAATTTTGTTATTAGACTTAGACGATTTAATTACTAATTTTGGTTATTATGTAATTAAGAAAGAAGTCACAAAAATTTAGCCCATAATATATAATATTTTAAAGCTATTAAAAATTCAAGATGTGCTGGGGTCCGTATGGACCCCACAGTGCTAATCGCGGGTTAAAATGCAATTAATATTTGGCCTATATAAGAACTCCACTTCCTTTATAAATTAGTTAGAAATTCTTAGTATATCCTACATTCTTTATTGCTTTTAGCTTCTTCAATTAAGTGTTGAATACCTTGATTTAATTTGTTTTAACCCGCGAATAGCACTTTGGGGTCCATATTGACCCCAGCACATCATGAATTTTGAATATCTTCAAAAATATTATATATTATGGGCTAAATTTTTGCGACTTTTTTCTTAAATATATAATAAACAAAACTAGTAATTAAAATTTGGTCTAAGTCTAATAACAAAATTTGTTTAGAATTTAGAAATTAAATTGAAGTTTAAACCCCACCCTCTCAATTTAAATGTTGAAAACGTAAACTTAAATAATTGCAACCTTATATTCCAGTTATTTTCTTAAATAATATTAATTATTAAGTATACAAAATGTTTTTATTGTAAATATAAATTAATTTTTTTTCATTTTATAATATCTAGTTTTTATGGTAAAAAATAACCAAAAATAATTTTTTATATCAAAATATTTTTTCTTCATGAAACTCTTAAATATGTTCTAATAGACGTATAAACACGATATGATCAATAATATCATTTAGTTTGATGACATAATTTATTTAAGGTAATATAGAAAAACAAAAATTTTTAATTTTAGATTTTTATTCTTCATTGTGTCAAATATAATTTGCAATATTCATGAATGATAATTTATATTAGTCTATAATTTGCACGTGTTATCATAGCATTCGCTTTACACATTTCTCACCCTACCAATCGCGGATTAATACAATACTTGTATTGTTGTACTATATTTTTTTTACTTGTATAACACAGGTCTACATAAATTAACGTGAAAAAGGAATATTATGACATTGGAGCAAAATAATCCCCGTGATGGTCTTATTTCATAAATTTTTTGGTTTATAAAGCTTTTTCAGACTTCGGCTATTTAAGGTATATATTAAAAAATGGCCGAAAATTGGTAATTTTAGAGCCATCTCGAAAATACCCTAAAGAAAAAAAATTTAAGATTTTTATTATATATTAAAACGTTAAGACTCTATTTATTTTTTCAAAAAAAATTCAGAAATTCTAAAAATTTAAATATTTTGAAATTTGAATTTACATAAAAAAAAATATTAACCAATTCATAATATTCTCTTCTTGAGCAATTATTCTAAGTTGAAATAAAAAGCATTTATATAGCTTAATCTATATACATAATCTTTTTAAAATTACTCCTATATAAATAATAACGCAATGCTTTCAAGTAAACCATTAACAAAAATTTATAATTTATAAAATTAAACAAATAAAATAAACGCTTAAAAATACAATTTCCAGGTAATTAAAAATAGACGGCGGTTGCAAATGGCTGCGGCTACACCTGTTTTAAATTGTAAAAAAAAATATTTTTTATTTAAATGTTAATGGCTAATATTAAAAAATGAGAATTAATGTTTTCTGGTCAAGATGGGCGCATATAAACTCATTATTTTCTTTTTCAAAAATTTATAAAATTGTAATTTAAAATTCATATAAATATTATTTTTGTAATTACAATTTTTTATAAACTTGTCTTTCAGAAAAATTATTTAAATGCTAGTAAGGCTGCGGCTAATACTCTTTTCAAAATTGTAAAAAAAATAGTTCTAAAATAAAAGAAATTTTAGCGGCTAATATCAAAAAAGGAGAATGGTATTTTGGTCGTTTTAGGATATGCCTAAAAAATTTTCAAAAAATTTTAAAATTTTTAATTTTACACTAGCCGCCTCAATGTTATTCAAATGCGTGCAATTTTTTTTCGTCAAAACTTTTTTTTTCACTAGCCGCAGCCTAACAAAGATTAGCAGCATTTTGTTAAAATGCGTTCTATGTCAAAGGTGAACATTTTAAAATTTTTTTAAAAATAAAATAAGTCAGAACGCACCCAATAAATTCTTAATTTATAAATTTTATGTTACGCTAGCCATTAATGTTGATCAAATGCGCTCATTTTTTTCATCAGCCGCAGGCGCAGCTGCTAAATTTTGAGAATGAAATTGAGTTTACAGATCGATCCCGTGATCAGCTGAAAAAGCACACGTTTTTTTAAATGTGGAGTTTGGTTGTTTTTATTTTATTTCAATGCCTGTTTCTCAGCCAAGCAACCATATCTAAGAGCGATAAAAAGAAATCTTCTACGCCTAAAAAAGTTGGTAATTTTTGTTACATGGATAGACTCAAACATTAAAAACAATTGATCAAAGGAAATTGTTAGATCCTGAATTGACACGTATTTCTATTCTTGAAGAAAGTGACATTTATTGCAAAAAGCTTGATTGCCTAGAAAAACATTTTCCTTATAACTCTCTTGGCTACATAACTCCTGTGAAATTTGTATTATTTTTTATTTTTTTAGTGGAATTCAGAAGGTTACGAGAATGCCAAAATCTTTCATAAAAAGTTTACACATTTTTCCCCTGTGTGGTATACAATACATCCAGGTTGTATAATTAATGGAAATGGAAATTCTGGTTATAAAATTATATATTTTATCTTTAGAATGGGCATTTGAAATCAAAAAATTATCTCCTTTAATTAAAATAGGTATGTCTTCTAAGTACTCTAAATATATTTGACATAACTTTATGTATATTTTTGTATAGTTCCCAGGTTTATTTTTGAGGGATGGAGTCATGGAGACATGGCTAAATTATTTGATGGTGAAAGTGAAGAAAAAATTCAAGAGTGTATTTCTTTCATTCAACAAAAACTAACAATTTATAATGATAAAAAGGAGAAATTGTTGTTAGATGGAATTGTTTTGGATAATTGGATGAACAATGTTACTAGTCATATGAAAAAGTTTTTATTAGTTTTATAGGACTTTATTTTTAATATTTTAGTGACATTAAAATATAATTATATAGGATATTTTTTAATGTTTGTTATGAGTTACATGTTGATTTATTTTATTTTTTTAAATTTGCACTTTTATATTTAACTCTTACTCTTACCATGCAATATTTTTTATGTATAAAAAATTTGGTGCAGTTAGTTTTTTTAACTTAAACCAATGTGCCCCTTGAACCATGTTGCATTGTATAAGCAGTTAGGCCAAGCCAAGATATTTAAAATTTGGGCTATTATAATTTATAAATGATATAATTTAGGGGCAAGTTCAGAGTTTTTTGTTTTTTCTAAAAATTTTAAAATTTTTAAAATTCTAATATTTTAAAATATGAGTTTTTACATCAAATTAACCACTGTTTTTTTTTACTTTTCTTAAATTCAGAGCAGTTGCTCTAAGTTTTTTTTTTATTTTGATTTTTTGGTTAATAACATATAAATTTGATTAAGTTTTTATATCTTTTTATAAAATTATATTTTTTATTGTAGAAGCTAGAATTTGTAATCAGGCAAGATTACAGGTTGACCAATGCTTAGTTTTGGCTAAAATTTTGGCCAAAAATTTAGACATTTATCATCTACTCGCTTTTAGAGCATTAGCAGATTTTAAAATAACCCTTATTTTTTGTAAGTAAATGTCTTAGTAATGTATTGTAATAAATCTTTGAGATAGTAATAAATAAAACAAAGTTAAGAAGAGAAAAAGTTTTTGATTAATTAGCCAAGTAAAGAGTCAAAAATTTGTTAAGTTGATTTATGTTAAAAGGTTACGTGGAGAAAAATATATACACTATATAACCAGTGAATTCCCAATAATAATCATCATTATTTCATTTCAAAATTCTTTATTCACAATTTTACTTTTCCTCACAACATTTACATTATTTGTCTCAAACATATTACTTTACTCTCTTTCCTGTTTTACATATTAATTTACTCCAATAAAATCGATTAAAACTAAACTACATTCATTCTACTACTAATACATTGGTGTTCACACCCGATCGATATTTATTCTTGGAATTCTAGTTAAAAAAATAAAATAGGTAACCACATATATTTTATTTTATTTCTCTTATTTTTGCTAGCGTTAATAGTGCGTGATAGCAGAATAATAATAATTAAAATATTAATCAACTCGTTGTAATGTTCAACGACAAAAAATATTGTTTGGATATTAAGATGTTGGAATTTTTAAGGAGATATTGGACTGGTGATTACGGTTAAAAAATTATTATTCATTACAGGTAACATTTTTATTTTTATTTTTAACGTATTTAGTACAAAATTTTTTATTTTAAACATATTTAAGTTTATAGAGTCGTTGCTTTTCTTACGTTATTTTTCAATGTCATTTTTAAAGCATACTTAAATTAGTCGAATATATAGTTGCGCTCCTCTTATAGTACTGATGCAAAGAAAATAAAAAAAAATATGCATTGGCGCGGTAAAAAGTAAATAAATTTTTAGAAAAAGTAACTACCCGTTACCAAAGTTTGATGAAATAATATCATGTTTTTTTTTTTTTTCAGGTGCTAAATTTGTAGCAAACCTTATTTTTCGCAAGCCTATCTATTATTAGCATTAACGGAAGAAAGTGTCAATGTTTTGACCATAAAATACATAGGTTTAGTTCAATATTTTACGTTTACCCTATGGCCTTCCAAAATTGGCCCAAATATTTCATAGGGCAATGTCGCTAATATTTGTAGTCCTAGAAGATGTTTTTGCCTATCTAGACGACATGGCCAGATGATGCAGGAACACAATGCAAGACTTTCTATCGCATTAGGTCGCATCAAGGAAAAGGGGATGAGATTAGGTCAAAACAAATGCACATTTCTTTCGGGAAAAAATATATAGAACATGAGATTAGTGCACAAGGTATCAGACCTTTACCTTAAAAGACCGAAGCGTTGATGAAAATGAGATACCCTAAAAATAAAGCAGAACTTTTCTCAATACTCGGTACTTTAGGTTATCGTAGGTATTTCAAATTATAAAAAAAAAAAAATATTTTTTTGGCACTACTTTACAATGTTTATAAGAAGGATGTTCCTTTTATCTGGACAGATTTACATAATATAAAGTTGAGTCGGCGAAGAAAATCCGCCAGTTTAATAAGTTTACAGCAAGTATAACTATTCAGTACTAATAAGTTTCCAGTATATTTTACGGAAATTTTCGAACATATTTGTGATGGTATAAACTATTAATAAAGATATACAACACACAGGACAATTTTTATAGTTGTTCATAGTCAATTAAACGTCCAATTAAGTTTGGCAAGTTTCCAAAATATTTTTAGCCAATGACGCTCGCCCTGCTATTAAAGCGTTGCGTCGGGCGCTAAGATTTTTAGAAATAGTATTGAACCCAATGTGTTACAACAAAAAAAAAAAAATAATTTTTTTTCAAAAAGATCACGTACAATATAGATATATAAGATATTTTACATAATGGCATGATAATAGAAAGATTACCCCAATCCAAATACTGCAATATTAATAAAATGCCTTATAAGGTCAAAATAATTTTTAGCAGTGGACAGGGAAGCTTACATGTATATATAATAAGATAGAATCCTTACGGATTAAAAAAGATGAATAACGCCAATTGTACGTAGTTTAAACAAAATTTATTTTCCAATTTTTCTTAATTATCAAGCATAAAGAACCGTGACATTTTGTCCGAAGTTGGCAGGTGGACAGTCCAGAGTGTTTAGTACGATATTTTTCCTTTTATAGGTAGCTTATTTAAACCAACGTCATTATGCCCAAAGTTTTTATTTCCCGCTTGACGGTGATATACCCGCTATGTCGGAAGAATTAAGACGGCATATCAAATAATTATAATTAAAATTAGCCGCATATATTTTAAAACATGGGTGACGTTGGAAGCATAAATTATAAAAATATTAAAAAGTTTTAACTGAAAGCAAAGCATAAACCACCTTTGTATGATTAGAATCAGAAAGTTCTTGATAATTAAAAGTTAATGTTAATGTAAAAATTTCAAACCTACAAAACTTGCAATGCTCGCGTATGGATAATCAAACGGTAACCACAAAACTAGACCTCAAGACTATGGGAATACCTGATTATGACTACGATAGGAACAATCACGAACAGACTTAATCGACTGCACACAATCACACTAATTTTCTATAATTGAAACAGATAGCTTACGCTATACTTTTCGTATAGGGTAAGGTGTCTTAGTAATGTATTGTAATAAATCTTTGAGATAGTAATAAATAAAACAAAGTTAAGAAGAGAAAAAGTTTTTGATTAATTAGCCAAGTAAAGAGTCAAAAATTTGTTAAAAGTTGATTTATGTTAAAAGGTTACGTGGAGAAAAATATATACACTATATAACCAGTGAATTCCCAATAATAATCATCATTATTTCATTTCAAAATTCTTTATTCACAATTTTACTTTTCCTCACAACATTTACATTATTTGTCTCAAACATATTACTTTACTTTCTTTCCTGTTTTACATATTAATTTACTCCAATAAAATCGATTAAAACTAAACTACATTCATTCTACTACTAATACAGTA
>JAUIRJ010000416.1:0-17107 GCA_030555515.1 Acutogordius australiensis | reverse complement strand
TTGGTGCTAACAATATTTAAAGCAAAAATTTGATTTTCAAAGATATTTTAGGCTCTCCTTCCACACTGATCCGTTAACATTTTCATAGCACATATTTGCTTTTTTAGGATAATATTTACATGCTTAAACCAACCATTTAAATTTTTTTAGGAATGCAAATATAGAGGATTCAATTATTTTAGCTTAATTTTATTTTGTTTAAACTTCATATTGTAATCAAGGATTGGAACTTATTGAAAAAAGCTGGTACTAAGTTCCGAGTTCTTAGGATAATTTTTGAAAGAGCTGGAACTAAGTTCTTGGAAGTACCGACGAGTTCCCAAATATCGGAACTCGAGTTCCATTCTTTTATTTTTATAATTAAACAATTACTAGACAGATAAAAAAGATATATTACACATTGCACATATAATTTATTAAACTATATAAAATGGAAACATTTATTTATCAAGCTTAAAATTTATTCCAACAAAAAAAAAATCATTCAAAATATCATCCTTAAGTCGATTCCTTTAAGAATCTAAAATAGAGCTTAAATAGGAAAATAATCTTTCAACACTCACCTCGGTCAAGGGGACCGATACAACAATTAAAGCTAAGTTTCCTAGTAGCGGAAACTCAGCCTTGTTAGCTACCCACCAGCTTCTAATATTTTCATCCGCCTTAAACCTCGGTAAATTTTCGTATTTTAAAATTTCTATATCTAATTGCTCATATATTAAAGGGGCAGTTGACTCATCGTGTTTATAAAATGTTTTTTCGTCTCTTAAGACATCCTCTAATAATGAAAATTGATCTGACATATTTCCAGAAGATTCTAAAATAATTTCTTCCTCGTGATTTACTGAATCATTTCTTTGAAGAGATAATGCTTTTGATTGAACTATTTTCAGAAACTTTTTGGCTTTTCGCATTTATTATTATTTAATTTAAAGTAGAATCT
Organism: Acutogordius australiensis; assembly: GCA_030555515.1. Lineage (NCBI taxonomy): Eukaryota > Metazoa > Nematomorpha > Gordioida > Gordea > Gordiidae > Acutogordius > Acutogordius australiensis. Next base: position 16,164 of record JAUIRJ010000416.1, on the reverse strand, counting down.
TTTATCTAAAAACAGCCCACAATTAACTATGTCATTATCTAAAAGCTGGGATTCTCTTTGTTCAATAAAATGCAAAAGGGATAAAAGAAAAGTCGGTTGAATGGGTCTTTAACACGGCTTTGCAGAAATAGTATTTTGTAAAAAAATTGCAGATGTCTAAAGTTTGTGCCTGAAGGTGTTTCGTTAAAATTGCGGCTGGGCTTAGTGTTTCGACTAATCTTTGAAACATATGCCAAATATCATTGGAAACTTCCAACTCATTTAAAATATTTTTGTGATTATCAAGAAACGGTCGTAGTTTGAGCAATCTTTCAATGCAGGTGTAAGTCCAATTCCATCTCACCTGATGCATAAGTATTGATTGAGGAAGATTTTGAGATTTTAACATTGCTGATAAAATAGGCCTTTTAAGCTTAGTAGCCAATTGTCTTGCTACCTTAATTGCCAAAATTATTTCAGGTGTGCTGACTAGAAATGAATTAACTGCTAATTGAACCACGTGTGCAGCACAGTTGAGATCAATGATGATTGATGAGCTGAAATCATATATTTCACAAACCTCGTAAGAATCCTCTATAAAATTTAAATCATCTTCATCTTGTAACATTCCTTCTAATGGGTCAAAGATGTCATCTTCACTTGTTTCAAGCTCCATAAAATTCTTTATTCCAGCTTTCATATTACGGGCTGTGTCCGAAGTTATCGATAATATTTGGGTTTTCATTATATTGTAATTTAAAACAGTTTCTTTAAGCCATTTGGAAATATTAACTGCATTATGCTGGTCATAGACCTCTTTGCATTCCAGCACTCGGACTTGAATTTTATCCATATGGATGTATTGGCAATTTATAGCTAAAAGTAAATTTTTTAAAAAAATTGAATAAAAAGTTTTACACTTAGTAGCCAAAATCACAATTAAATTTAACTTTTTAAAAGCTTTTTAAACACATTTTCTCTTTTCCTCATTATCTGATTAAACTTTATCTACTTTTTAAATGCATTGGTTAATTAATCTTGTTTTTGTACTTAAATGAGAAAAATGTAAACAATGTTCATAAAAATGATTTTATTTAATTTTTAAAAGTTAATATCTAGGTTATTTTAGAAAATAAAAAACTGACTTGCCTTATAAAAATTAATAAAACAAAATTATAAATATTTTAGAATTTTTAAATTAATACATTCTTAAAAAACTGGTTTTGGCTAATTTGTCTAAATTTTTAGTTTGTATAACTAAATAATTTTAAAATTTAAAAATAATTAAATATTTATATTAAAATGTACAAAAGTTAAATTTGAAAATTAATTTACCATAGAAGGATCTGTTTGCAACACTTGCAAAATCAAATTTTATGCTTAGTATTTTATGTTTGATATCATCAATTAAAGTTGTTCGCATATATTTGGCCTTTTCTTTAACTTCATTTCTAACATTACTTGGATTAATCTGTTTAAAATTAGTTCCTGATGGGCTTGCTTTGTTTATGATTCTAATCATGGCATCATCTGAAAATAGTTCAAATGGTCTGCCATGAACAGTAACCAACTCCACGCAATCTTCCATACATGGATGCACGGAGTTATTAAAGATTTTTGTCTGCTTATTGGTTTGAGTTGTAATTTTGGATTTTTCTTTTCTTTCTGTAACATTTAAAAACTTTTCATATTCTGCTTTATGTACACACTTTACGTGTTTTTTAAGGTTGGGAGTAAATTTCTTAAAATATTAAATAGAATTAATTACCGTTATATAGGTTGTTTTATTTGACGACTTGCACAAAGAACATTGATATTGGTCATTAACAAGTTGAGGTTCATAAAATTTATAAATTCCGCTGAATTTCATGGTATGCCAGAATTTATTCAAAAACTTGAAAACTTAAAAATGCAGGAAAATTTATGAATGTATGAACAAAATGTTACGTTAACAAATATAATTTTAGAAGGCTCGTGTGCAATCAAATAATAATTTAAACAATAAATGAGGTTTTTTTATTCAAATTTTATATATTTTTTGAAAAATATTCATTTTAATGCGTTTTTATTCAATTAAAAAGGTTTGAATTTTAGATATTTGAAATAAATCGCGAAGGAACTCGAGCTCCACGAGTTCTAGTGCCCTGGTACTTAGTTCCGAGTTCCATTTCAAAAAAAGACGAGTTCTTCGAGTTCCGAGTTCTGGAACTAGTTCCAATCCTTGATTGTAATATCCACTCAATTATTTTGACATTTCAATAAGGTGAGATCAACCAGGTGGGAGCATGGAATGATATCATTTTATATTCAGTTTTATTCAAAATTAAATATTGGCATTTTGTCCCTTATTTAATTTTCTTTTTTAGATTTTTTTTCCCACATGTTATTAATGTTGACACAATGTATTTTGACATGAAGCTTGGCCAAAGCTTTTGTAAACTAGTTGACCCTTTGTAACCATTAATCAACACTTTCTTTTCATTTTTTTTAGTTATTTTTACATTAAAAGGTAACAAACTAGGTGTCCCTGGGGTTTAATTATTTTAAAAAATATTTACTTGAAGCTTATAGCCTAAGTTGTTTGGATATCTCTACAAAAAGTTATATGTCACAGGCGATAAAAGGTTTTATATCAAAGTTTGTTTCCACGCCTTTTTAACCAAGGTTTTTTGTTAGGTTTAATCGCGTTTAAGATTGGCTATAATAAAGGCATTTTGAATTCGGTAGATTTAACATTAAATATAAGCCTAGAAACGATTTAAACCTCGTCACTTAATTTATAAAAGTCAAAAGATTTTGGAATGTTTTAGATTGTGCTTAGCAACTTTAAGTATATAAAACTCATGTTAAACGCGACATATTTCATGAGTCGGAATAAATGTCAACACTTTATAAATTTTGCAAATATGGTCGTGCATTTTTTAAAGATAACGGCTACGGTCTTTGGGACTGAATTGTTGCTCATGTATGAAAAAAATAAATTTTTCGTCTTTTTGCGTTATTTATTGAATATAACGAGATTTTCTTTGAATAAGATGAGTTTTTGCTCATCAAAGGTAAAACAAATTCTAGCGGTGTGCTTTTTCTATATATGATGATTTTGTTTGTCGGCGAGATATTATAAGGGAAAATTGTTAATTATATAAACCTGTCGGGTACTCTCCTCTCACCATAATTAATAAACCCGAGCCAAGCCATGTAATCATTATATTGCTATGTTAAGGTTATTTTATTTATTAACACATAACTTAAGTTATTACTAAAATCAATATCATTTTCATTAATGTTATTCCAATATAATATCTTTTATACGTGCTTCCTAGTTGTTCTTTTCTTTTTGTATAACCGCCTTTGCAAATGTCACCGGATAGGATCGGCTAATAATATTTAAAGGCAGAACTAACCCTTTATTAAAATAAATTATCACACATTCCCGTTTTATTACCACGGCCTGTTAGAGATTGTTATTAGATTATCGTGGGAAGGATAGTTATATATGGGCTCGGCTTAAGTTATATTTCTAAAAATGGCAACACATTTTTAATGTTTTTTATTTTATAAGGCACATACAAACTCAATTCAGTTTCAAAAATTTTTATTTTTTGACATTTAAGGCATTTACCACAAGTCGACAATCCTTATTACACAGGTCAATATTAAGAGTTATGAGCAAATTATAGAGATCAAACCTACTAAAGGATTTTTAATTAGGACCCGTGCAAAGTGAGTTTTTATTTTCGCAGAATTTTGAAAATTCTAAAATTTTTATTTTTTTTTAAATTATTTAAAAACTTTTTATTTCAGAAATAGCATTTTATGTGCATATACTAATTTTAGCAACTTTTTAAAAATTTGCGTTTTGTTACAAAATATTTTAAAATTTTGAAAATTTTACGAAAATAAAAACTCACTTTGCACGTGCCCTTACATACGTTTTTTTAAAACTTAATAAGTCAGCTATAGTGAAAATTATAGAAAAAATGTCAAATTAAAAAAAAAAACAAAAAAAAATTTAACAAAAATAAATGAAAATTTTTTTTGCATTTACACTAGCTAAAATGTTATAAACAAACTTCAAATAATACTTTTATTAAAAACATATAACATCTCGTGTCATATTTGATTTAGGACGCGAAATATTTTGTATTATATAATTGCTGATGTATCTTGACATATTAAAAATTTTTTCATTATTTGTGAGACAAACATTACAAGAGATTTTTATACAAAAAGAGGTGATTTTTTTAGAGTATTCTCAAGGTCGGTGTCCAGTAATTTGAAATCTTTTAAGTTACCTGTGAACATTGGTTAAAATTTTTGATGCTGGGAAAAAAATGCAATAGTCTTTGTAATTTCTTATAAAAAACCAATTTTCCTATTTTTATAAATTAAGATGAGCATTTTTAATTTTTTGTAAGTATATAGATATACAAAATAGAAGACTAAATTGTTATGGCATATTTATTTTGAAAAAAGCCTTTTACTATGGGCGCGTTCTGACAAATTTTGATAAAAGTTTAAAAATTAATTCAATATTTAATTTTTGGGTTAGAATCTTTAGGATAAAGTTAAAATAATTACAACTATGTTTATTTAGATTTAACTATAAATTTATTGAAATTTAATAATTTTTTTACAGCAGTTGCTCCGATTGTTTTTAAATTTTTTTTGTAAAGACGAATTGAGTTAACACATATACTTGTCTCATTAAATACATGAGTAAGAAAATGGCGATATAAGCGGTTTTCAATTTTTTCCAACAATGTTTTAAAAGGAAGCCGTGTCTGAAGTCAACAACCCTATCAGTTCTATTTCAATAAATTATTTGTTCTGCTAGCTGTAATTTAATAAGTAATGTTAAATAAATTTTATGCCCAAGTTTAAAGGGTTGTGTAAAGTAGCTCAAGGCTTATTACAAGGTGTGAAAAAATTTTCTTGGCTTATTTATATTTAGCCTCCGATCCATTTGTTTGATGAATGTCAAAAACGGACTTATGATTAAGTTTGCCAGCTTTAAACCTGTTTTTGAGAGTTATAAACATTTTTTGAAATTATATTTAAATTCTTTCAATTAACACATTCGGCAAGGTATCTATTTAAAAAAATTTCTTAAGTCTAAACGCGGCTTCGATTTATAATTCTAATAAAGTACAATCACCCCTCACCCCCCCCCCCCCTAGATATTTAAGCGATCAATCTTTTGATCAGTGAGTTGTTTATCGATGACTTGTACTGCTACCATTATATTTTGCCCATCGGCGACATAAGCTCTCCTCAATTTAAAAGTTCTGTCAACTTTTGCCCTGATATATATTAACGTACTTTGGTCTTTAGCACGTTTTTTGTTGACCCATTATACCAAAACTAACTTTAGTTATAATGTCTGTAATAAAAAAAAGTTACAGTAACTTTATGTGACACGAGACACGACGATATTTCGTATTAATCCCTAGAAAGCGCTTGTCAACAGATTTTAGGTTTGTTCTCGAGCAAATTGGTTTCTTGGATAATGAGAACAGTACAGATATATAATGAAAGTTAGAATAAAGAACCTATTGATATTTATTGGTGTCATGACGAATTAGGCACCCCTCACCAGTATATATCTCTATTCTGAGTTAATTTTTCCTGCTGGTCAATCTTTTATAGAACAAATCATTTACTCAAGATGGATTTTGGTAAACTTTAATAAAAAAATTTAAAAAAAAATTATTTTAGTCTAACAATTTGTTTAATTTTAATTACAAGTTTTTCCTATCCTTGCGTTTTTGCTCTGATTTTCAATACGGTTAGCATTTCGAACACGTCCCTGGGTTATGGGACTCTATTTTGCTTTTACGATTTTGTTTTTTAGCTAAAAGTAGATTGAAATTTTTATTAATATACCTAATTAACAATTTTAATGTGGATTTTGCATATTTTTGTTAATTATGAAACAATTTTTATGTCAGTCCTGATAGAACTATACTTATTCATCTCTTATAATCAAATTTCAAAATTATCCTTGTTATTAACTTTACATGTCCAACAATTTCGTGAAAAAAATTCTAGATTAGCTGTTAGGGTTTTGCTTCTAGAAAATTTTAGAGGGCCTTTAAATATTGTTAGCGATCAATTGTATGAATACCAACCAGACTATACGCTGCTTAGAGTGCAAAACACATTGACTTTTTAACAACAATTTTAATAGCTTAATGAGATGGAACTTGTGGCTGATTATAATTCGATCAATTTCAGAAATCAAACTTTATTTGCTATTCTTAAAACTTTGGCTGATAAAACAATTTAAAGCCAGTGATATTTTTATCCGGCTAAATTACATAAGGATTTTATTTTTTAAGCAGTCATAAAATAATTTTTAAGATTTTTTTTTTAATGTTTAAATTACTTCATTATGTTTTTGTTCAGAGTTTTCGGGATTTTCACACCCGCCTTCTGAGGGCTGACGGTGACCCAGATTTGACTCTGGACTCCCTAGGCATCATCGTTTAGGGCCTACTGCCTTGTAGGTCACCAGTAGTTATGTGGCTACTCTCTTGCTAAAACTTTTTCCTGAAAATAAAACCTGCCTTTGCCGGGATTCGAACCCCGAACCTTCAAGGCTTATTCAGGCTAAAAGCAAGCGCTCTGCCACTACACCTCTAAAATAAATAAATTTAAATTACTTGTAGTATGAAAAATCTAATGTAAACGACTTTTATAGATATATAATATTTTCCATTGGCACAACGGGTGAACCGTAATTTAAAGAAAAAATTTGTTACTAAGTAATAATAAAAATTAGGGCTTTATGAAAACTAGAATTCAAACCGGGCAGTGAATCCATCCCTGCACGCCCGAAAATTTTGAAACTTGATATTTTCAATTTCAGGCACAACCCGGTTCGGCCCGAATTTAAACACAATGCTCGGAATTTTTTTTTACAAATCAAAAAAAAATTATTGTTTAAATAAAATTGCAGGTTTTATGGTCCTTTGATCATGTGAAAATAAATTCATCATTTTTAGTTAGAATTATAAAAAGATAGGACAGTATGAGATTATTGCCAGGTCACCTAGTTTTTCAACTAAGACTCGGCACAGTTCGTTTTTATGGCGGGTCGGCTTCAGGCCTGGTGGGTGTTCGACTTTTGACTTTGCTCTCCCAAAAACAACCCCTTAGACCCTATCCGGTAATTTCACTAAATTCCTAAATTCTACTTTTACCATCCCCCGTTCACCATTTTGCAACTTTGATAATTCTCTATTTGATCAATAAACAACCTGTAATAATATAGTATTTGGTTTGGAAATCATTTACGGTTTTTTAGATTTTATTACTAAACTATTACACAAAGGCGATCAGCACAAACTCGCACGGAATATAAATCATTTGTCTACCTCTAAACAAATTTTGACGTTAAATTTGATTTCTATTAAATGTTATATATATATATTATATCCTCTGTTATATTTTTGGGACTGGATTTTATTATATATTACTAACAAATTTATTACTAATATTGTAAATGGAGTGTAACTACACTGTATAAACAATTCTTAATAACCATCTTATTCTATAAATATTTTGCAAATAAATTTCTACCCAATTTCTGGATTAGTGCCACTACTTTCTCTTCGAGATCGTTTCTTGTTTTTGAGTAGGGGAGACCGGGACAAAATGAGCAAACTTTTGCAAAATCGATGCTGAACCTAAATATCACATACAAAGTTTTGGTTTATATATTTAATCTAGAGGCACTTCCATTATCTAATTAGGGAGTTAAATTAAATCTATTTATCTCATTTAGATAGAAGTGAAAAATTAAAACTAGTGTTACTAACCATTACGCCCCATGTACGGGGTGAAATGAAACTTTTGTGAGCAAAACAAAAGTTGAATTTTTGAATTTATTTTTAATTATTGTATTCATATATATGATTGTTTTAATTTTTTAAGTTTTAACATTAATTACAAAGAGAACATATAAAATTTTTATCGTTAAAACATTTAGAGCCCGTACATGATTTTTAAATCACATTTAGAATATTTCAAATGTATACCCATGATCTTAGTTGTTCTGCTTGACTAAATTATATCTGAAGTTTAAGAAAATATATTTATTTTGGGGTGAGAAAATGCAGTTATATCACCCAGCAGATCATTTCGCCGATTCCCCGCCCCGCTCAAACGTATACAATAATAACAAACTTGCCAATGGCTGCGGCTAGTAGGTGGCTAGTGTAATAAAATTTAAATAATTATAAAAAAATTTTTTTAATTTTATTTTAAAAATATTTTTAGATATGTTACAACAATCACAAAACATTTTCTCTTTGATAAAGCCATTAATTTTTTTTTTAAATTTTTTACAATTTGAAAAGAGGAGTAGAACTGCAAGCAATAATCTTAAGTCTTCGCTCTACCTATCACATGCATGTATTTATTTAACTGAACTATATCTTGGACAACATAATTTAAAAGGTAAAATATTTTATTTTATTGTGTATGGCAAAGAATTTTTTTCCTGTTTCCTTATGTTTCGTGTTGTTGTTGTTGTTTATTGCCCCAATAAGTGGAGAATAATTGATACCATTTGAGTCTTCTATAGAGAACAATAGCTTCACGACGTGAAGGCGGTATCATTAAAGCCTTGTTTTGTGTTTATTTGCATTTGCGCGAAATTAATAAAAATGCCGTTTTATCCAGGCTGAATGAAGGCCTTTTGAAAATGTTAATTACCCAAACGAGTTATAAAAATAAATTTCCCAAAAGGTTAAGGAACCATTGAAAGTTTGTTTAAAACACTGGCAAACAAGTCACCTAACGTCAATCCAATATGCCCATTTGTTTTTATGCAACTTTTTTTTCAATAAAAAACCTCACCCTTACCCGCAATTTTCCATTAAAGCAAAATATCATGACTATTAATTTAACCGCACGCGTGATTTATATTTTTTGACAATTTTAAACGTATATTTTTCTAAAATAATAAATTAATATTTATAATAAAATGTAATATCGCCTTGTTTATTGAGGTATCTAAAGTTTTGAATCATAAAGTAAAATCAACCGGTCTAATGATCTGGCTAAATTCGAAGGTGGCTAAACCCTAAAACTCTATTGTGTGATATGTAAAATTTTATATACAATCCTTTAATTGTTTTATATAAATATGCTTTATATAAAAAAAATTGGGGTTTAATAAATAGGATTTTATATAAATACGCCCTTAAGTTATTGTATCATTCCAAAAATAACCTAAAGCTTTTGTTAAAAAATTATTTTTATGATTTTATTTTTAAAGAATTTATAGGATACGGTCAGGTTATGTTAAAACTTGTGAAAATAAATTTTTTTTTTCATTTAATCCAGTATTGCTTCGTGACGCTAAACTTTCCATTCAACACCTAAATACATTTTTATGCCTTTTATTCAATAAAAAGTACATGTATAGTTTTTATTACCCTGCTTGAAAAAGTGATAATAATGTCAAATAAATTTTCAGGGGGGTTACAATGAAAAAAAAATCTCCTCTCTATAGCTATAAACGTTTTATTTGTTTTTATCAGAACATTAAACAACTGACTTTTGGTGCTCGTAAAAAAATTGGTTAGCTTATAAAATTGTATTGAGAAGTTAGCTACGAGGTGGGAAAAGAATTTTTATTCGTTCCTTCAAGGATGGTCCTTTATCCTAAGGAGGTGGGACTTTAAGTTTAGGAATCAGCCGAGTGGTGAGATAGATGAGGAAGGGGGAGGAAAATAGGGGTCAAAATTTTTTTGATTTAGGCCACGTGCAAAGTGAGTATTTATTTTCGTAAAATTTTAAAATTTTAAAAAAAGCAATTTATGTGTATAAACTAAATTTGGCAACATTTTAAAACTTCGTTTTTTTTGCAAATTTATATTTTAAAATTTTACAAAAACAAAAATTCATTAAGCACTTGCCCTTATTAAAAAAAATTCGTGTAATAAAATTATGAAAAAAGCGTATGCCAACTTGGCCCTTTATCCCCTCCTTTAAAAATTAAATCAGCCTTAGGGTGATCCATATGATACTAAACGCATCAACCACCAAAATTTCTCAGAACCGTTTATATAATTACATATCTAGAGCATTCATTTGTCGAAATAACTATAGTTATCACACCTTCATTCAATTTTTTTGCCCAAAATTTATTTCAAACTTCAAATGATCCAATGTTTTAAAAAATTGAGTTTAATCTACAAAGATAAAAAGATTTTATCATAGGCAGGTTTTAGATTAACATGTTTAAGCAATTTGGGCTTTATTTAAAAATGTTAAAAACAAATTTATATCTAAATCAGCTAAACTGCTAAATGTGAACTTTAAATAACTTTGCCGATAATGTGAATTGTCCTATCTACGATAGGGTCCTAGTTATTACCTAAATATGGATAAGAGCTTAATACACCAAAAAAAATTTATTTCTTAATATTTGAGATAAAAAAAAATTTACAAGTGTTATGAAAAAGTGAGAGTTATCTAAAATTAGTTTTTGAGATATATATGAACGCAAACCCTGCTGTCGCAATTTTTCGTTATACACCTAAAAACGAAGTCTCAAAAACTATAAAAAATGGAATATTTGTGATAAGACAATCATGGAAATTAGTTAATTTCATTCAGTGATTTTTGTCGACCTGTGGTTTATACATTTTTCAATTTGTAAATAAAAATAACCTAATATGGAACTTTTTAAAAAGGGATTCGAGTAAAATAACAATTTTATGCACTGATGTTTGATTTATCTTCGTCTTAAGTCTAAAATTTTTTATATAAAATAAGCAAATCAGTCTTTTAGTTTAACACATATAAAAACTAAAATTTGCAATATTAAAACTTTGTGTTAATTGTGCTCCTTAACTTTTTCAGAATTACATAAATAATTTTCAAAAAAAAAATTTGTTCTCTCCCCCCTAATTTATTCAAAAATTAATATAAAAATCCTTATCTCTTAAATCTTTGGCAGGAACTGCAAAAAGTTTAATTAATTCTAGCAAACTAAAATTTTAATTTATGCTTCAACGAATTTTAATTTTTATCATTCTGATTGAGGTAATAATGAAAGTTGGGGGTTTTTTAATTTAAGTGAGAACTTTAAAACAAATTTTTTGGTTTAAAAAGAATTTTATTCTTTTAAAATATATTTTTTTTTATTTTTATTCAGGCTACAAAAAAATATATATTGAAATTATTACAAAAATAAAGAAAAAACAGCGCATTTTGGGAGTATTTGTTACGAATAGAAACATATTAAAAGGGTTTTTACTGAGGACTTTAACAATAATGAGTCTATTAAGAGGTTGCTAATTTAATTGTAATATTTTAAAAATATATTTTTTACAAAAATTACAAAATAACACAATTATAACAATATTTATAATTATTCATATTTTTACATAAAAAAACGCAGTTATTTAAGAAATATTCTTACACTCAAACAACTCGGTAATCTCTGGAGAGCTAAAAAAAATTATCCTGTTTAATATTTAAATTTATGCAAAATACTTGTTATCCTTCATTGCCAGATTTTAGACCTAAAATTTTTTTCAAAAAAAACCGCGTCAAAAGAAATCCAAATCTTGGAGGGAAGGAAAAAAGATGCGAGTGGAGAAACTCAATCAATATGCTAATTTTTTTCGTAGTTTTAGATAAAAATTAAATACTTAGAATTTGAGAATATTATGTAAACGAGATGCAAATTTTTTTGCTCCCTTCTTAGAGATTTTCTGCATGAATTCCTGTTTTATGGATTGGAGAAATATGGAGAAAAGATTTTATATGATCGTCAATCGCTTTTACCATCTTCCCGTGCCATATGTGGCATGAGGCCCCATTTCTCATAAATGGTTTGTTATTTTCGTAAAATTCCAAACAATGGAATTTTCTATCTATTAAAACGTCTATTTAACGCATTCTATCAATGGCTGTGATCTAAAAAATCGTAATAAACAAAAATAAAAAAAAGCAAAAATATCGCCTAATATCCAAAAATTTAGTTTATATAATTTGGTCGTATCAGATGTGCCCAACAAAAAATTTATAAATTTTATTTACATTGGCCATTTTATTATTTATTTCAAATGCGCTCAATTTTTGCCCTTAAAATTTTTCGCTAGCCGCAGCCAATGACCCCAAGGAAAGAATGTAAAATGCCTTAATGTAAACATGATTTGCGTGTTTTGATATTACTTATTAAAAAATGCAAAGTTTGTTCCTTTTTTCCAAAATTTTTAAAATAAATTAAATTTTTTCTTTAACAATAAAACGCATTTTAGCAAAATGTCGCAAGTCTTCGTTATTAGCATAAAAAATACTTTTTCTGACATAAAATTTTAGAAAATTTACAAAAAAAAAAATACTTTTCTAAAAATAAAATTTCTACCAAACATTTTTTATTAAAAAAATAAACTCTAAAAGCGCTTTAATTTTGAAAAAAAAATATTTGTTAAATAAAAAGTATATTAAGATATTTTCAATTTTTATTAGCCCTAAAAATACCCTCTTCAACGTTATTTAGGTTAATGAAAACAATAAAAAAATAATAAAATTTTCTAATTTTTTTTTAGAAGATTTTTTTTTGAGAAGGTTGTAAAATTTCCCTTTTTACCGATTTTACCAGATTTAAAGAACCACCCTACCAAAAATTTTATGCATTTTAGTTTTATTTCATATGTCCCAAATAGGTTTTTAAAAATATTTTGTTAATGTGATCACGCTATATAAATATAATTTTACACAATTTCAAAGGCCCATTTTCAACTATTCGGACGCAAAATTTAAAAATTAACGATTGGGGAATGTATATTTAACAAACGAAAAAAACCCTCTCTACCAACGCTTTTTTTTAACTTATCAGTGGAATTATTGAAGGAAATTATATTATTAATAATATTTTTTGTACGGTATGTCCTTATTAATTATTGTCTATCCATTATTGAAAAATTTTTAGATTAATATCTTTTATATTTTAAAATTTGTAGCATTTGCTAAGCCTAAATAACCCTGAACAAAAAGGAGGAAAAGAGGCATCATTCACATTTCTTTGTCGAATTAGGTGCTGATTGCGAATTCAAAATCAGAATTTTAGCCAGTGCCATCCTCTAATTAGTTATTTTTGTCAAAAAGGCCTGTAGGATTTTTAATGGAAACATTTAATAATAATATAAGGCATTTATATTTTTAAAGAAAAATGCGATTTTTTTATTTATCTACAATTACCATATCCATTATTTTTTAAAAAACTAGTAATTTTAATAATCAATTTTTTTTAAACATTTATATAAGGAAATCAAAGATATTTTTGTAAAAATTAAGATTTTAAAAATTTGTAAATAAATTTTCAAACTTTGGACCCATCATTAAAGGCATGGAAAAAGTTTAACTTATTTTGTAATCGCACTAAAATCTACTACCCATGTAATAATTTCAGTTATTATTTTGTTCCGTCAAATAACACTGGTCAAAAAATTTTTAAGAGTTATGAGCTAACTAAGGAAATCAAATCTGCCATTATGGGGATTTTCAAATCACCGTTTTTTTAAATCAAACTTAATTAGTCAGCTATAAAAATTGTAAATTTAAAAAAAAATGCCAAAAATCAAAAAAGATTCAAAAACAAATTAAATCTTTTTTGCATATTTACAACAGCTAAACTGTTAAATTCAAACTTCAAATCTTTCATAGAGCACCATTTATGGTGTCCAATTCAAGTTTGGACGCAAAATATTTATCTATGCTGATGTAAGAGCTTGATAATATTTTTATTTATCATTATTTGATATGATAAATATAAGTTGCAAGGAATTTTTATATGAAAAAAAAAGTTTCATAAACTTTATTTAGGTTATTCCCGATCTGTCAATTCGGTCAAAAAAGGCCATTTTTTTGTTAAGAACCGGTGCAAGGAGCCAAGGCAAGAAGAAAATGATAAAAACAAATATATATATAAGCCATCTAGTAAATTTTTTTAAATTTTCATAAAATTTACGGTTATGCCATTGATATTTGTTGAACTGAGTAATACAGGCAGCTAAAAGGAAAAAAAAAAGAGTTTAAAATTTTACAAACTATATTAAACCGACATTTTTTATTATGCCCATTGTAAGCAAATTTTTATATCACAGCTAAAAAATTTTGTTAACTGCGTATTATTCTCATCTTTTGACTCGATACTAAATTTTAATCACAATTAATGAATATAAATTTTTATTTAAGCTCATAGATTAAATTATTTGTAATTCTGGGTGTCAATATTGTTTCCTAACCTTCCCTGCTAATTATCGGGATGGAAGAAGGGCTATGGTTTAAATGTAACTAGTTTTTACTATCTCAATAATAGGTTTCACAATAAGATTGACTTTTTTTTATAATTTGAAAAAAAATTGATTATTTTTACTTGTATTTTCAGGTATGCATAAATTTTATTGCTAGAAAAGCAACAAACAGAACATATCTGTTTAAATTTATAAAAAAAAAGCTTGGTATTATTAAAATTTAATTGCAATATTTTAGCAAATACACCCATGACCAAGACCTGGCTCTAAGCTATTATGCTCAGAATCGCTCAAAGCCCAACAATATGTACACATACTTTAAGTATCTTACAAGAACGGAGGTAAGTTTATTATAATCTTATTGGATATATTCAATTTGTCTAGGTTGTCGATGGGAGTTATTTAATTAAGTCCGACCAGCATAGTCAAATTTCTTTTACTCTTTTCTTAATCAAATGCCACCAAACCAATTCCTCCTTTGATTCCATTATCCACAACAACGTATTTCTCAACGAGCAATTTATACATCATCTTTCAAGTGTGTATGTATGTGTTTTTCGTTTACTGACTAATAAATTAACTCGGCCGAATAATAAAATTGTAGAAACAGTTTCTCTCATGCATAAATTAATTTATATTTGGGTCCCTATGGATTTAGCGGCACACGAAGGTGCTCATCCAAGCTAAATGTCGTATTTAGGCTAAGAATTTTTTCAGGAAATAAAAAATTTTCATTTTTGTTATCATATAAAACATTTAGAAATGGGAGAGTTCAGTTAATTTTGTAAAATTGCCTAGACCACCTTACGAATATCTTATTTTTGTTATCTTCTAGAAAATTATTACAACATTATTTTATATCTCAACCCGACAGCAGCCCGAAAAAAAAATGGGTTTTGTTGTGTGATAGGTTTTAAGTAGAACATAAATTATTATTATTATCAGGTTTATGAATATGTATATATTAGCTTTAGTAATTCCATCACTCAAACTCCCATTTTTTTGTTATATAATCAGGGAATCTGGGGATTATTTCGACCAAAAATTTTTACAAATTTTGTCCAAAATTCTATATTTTATATGCGTTTTATTTTCCCACATTTTTTATGTTATTTTATGTGTCCTCATTTTCACCGAGATTTGAAAACGTTTACATTTACATAAAATATGAATATACAAATTGATTAAATTGGAACATTTTAATGCGAAATTTAGATTACAGCGATTACATTATTATTATTTTTATTATGCACATGTTTTATGGTTATTTTAATACGTTCAAATTTACAGTCAGTCTTGTCAGGTTTCAGGGCCAACTTCTATCATATTGGGGCCCCTAATCATACTATCTTTTAATACATTCCTTAGGTTATTTAGTTTAATTTATATGATTAACCAATAAGACTGGGCAATAAAAAAATCGAATTAGAGATTTTTTTTGCTATATGATCCATGTTTTAATTTAATTTTTATCCCTCCTCTATTTTTTATATTGCTCCTAAGGTTCTGATAAAGTGTAAATCTTTCAAATATTGAGTTAAATAATTAGAATATTTAGATTTCTCGTATGGTCATTACAAATTATTTTCGCAATTTAATTAGTTATTATAGTAAAAACGCTTATGACGTAGATATTCAAAACGAAATAAAAATAAATTACTATAATAACAAATTATGACATTTAAATGAATTTTTGCTTTATAAATATTTAAACTTTTGCTACACATAGGTTTAATAATAAAGAAGTCCAGGATATTTCATTAAAAAAATATATAATTTTGACACCAAATCACTATCTTAAGCAATGGCTAAAATTGATTTCGTTTTCGCAATTTCCACCAAAAATATGACCAAAAACGATAAATGCTAAAAATGATGCTTAAAGTCGCCCAAAATTCGTCGT